>CM024240.1:4330061-4406308 GCA_013421045.1 Propylea japonica
CACTAATATTGTTCAGGGCGCCAATATGATTACAACGACACAAAAATTTGATTGTTATCTGCTGAATCTCAAACTTCAAAAAGTTTTAATTTTTTTTATAATTCTAAAAATGTGAAAACGTTCCTGATTATACAAGAGCAAAGAAGACATGGCAGTGGACACTATTGTAAAACATAGAAGAACAAACGAATATAGTTGAAATCTTCTCTGAAACTTTTTTGTCGGCTAAAATTCATAAAAATATTCATCTAATCCTTCGATAGCAAGATCAAGAAAATAAATCATCGGTCGAGGAATATTGGATTTTACGATAAAGAAAAAATGAAATTAAGAAAGTCGCAAAAATCTGGTAAATGGCTACAGATAAATGCCAAACAGTTGGCTGAATTATTTTCATTCAATGTATAATTGAAATTGATCCCCTTAATATGAATAGAAAAGAATGTCCCGTCCCGCACCCTACCAAGATACATACCCTTGAAGGAAGGGTAAGCGATTTTGACCCCTATTCAGCAACACATGTTTGTAATTCGCATGGCTAGGCATGCAAAGATCTCTACGATGTTTTTTGGGGCAGGTAGCGTAGATTATTGTTGGGAACGTCGGATGCTGATACCTACTTTTTTATGATATGACAATCGGATGCAAAAATAATTATAGAAACAGTTTTTTCCCGAGTTTACTGAATACCTACCTAGTTATGTTCAAACCATGAGTTTAAAAATATATTTTTAAAATCAATAGTTCAACATAGAAAATCGTGTAGTTATTCGAAGCGGAATTCTAATACTAGTAGTAAATTTATTTCATTGCAATAAGCATTCTAATGAATTGCGGTTAAAATCGAAAAACTATAATATATTTCCTTTTCACTTTGTGATTGGTGTCGATCTATGCTTATTATATATACTAAACAATTCGAATGAAGTTGTAACAAATTAGTTACCAAACTATTAAACAACGATCAGAAAGTTTATGCAAAGTACTGCCATGAGTTTTCAATGAATAATTTGGAATTGAAGTGGAATTTTGAAGTTGGAATAAATAATTCGAAATTTGTCAAATCGTGGAAATTTTCATATCCAACTAATTCATTAATATATTTCATTTCTCGATTTCAGCTTTGAATAAAGCACCACAAGAACGATCATAAGGCTCGAATTCGAATAGATGCGACAAGAAGTCCACTTAGCAATGGCGTAGTGCATTTAAGTAGGATGAAAACTTGATGTTGAATTGAAGCATTTTTGTAACGATTCGGTGTTAACAGTAATCAGTTAATCAATGTAGTAGAAATAATTATTTTGAAAACCGTTTTTTGAGGAGGTCGTAAATTGAGGCTTCATGAATTTCGGAAACCCAGCATATTTATAAATCTGAAATAAAATATTCCATATGGAGAATGCGTGTACCGCAATAGTTCTGCTTGTCCTTCCGTGTATCTTTCTAACACAAGGAGTAGAGATTTTAATTTTCAAAGTACGTGTAAGTCTTACATATATCCGCTAAGTACTTCAATGGGTCAAATTACACGAGTAGTTTGGGGTGTATAATATTTTTTTCACGATATTTTCGAAAATATACACATTTGACCAAAATTATGTACCAGAAAGCTGACGCGTAAAATTCTGCTAGATTCATGAGGATCGTGTGATCAGAAAATAAAAAGCATGTTCTATCCGTACATTTCAATTCTGTTCATATTTTCCCCGAAGGTTTTAGCACAATACATTCGAACAAAGTGATATTTTGGCAGATTAGAGAAAAAAAGAAGACATCGTCAAAAGTGCAATATTGAGTAGAATCGTTTGATGAAGGGAATTGAATAAGTATATAGGTATTCCCGAAACATATTGCATAAAGCACTGTCGAGCATGCAATGAATGAACAATCGCGCGAAATGTTGGGAATACAGTCAGCGTTTTTCTCGATCATTCCATTTTCTACTGTAATTCGAACTTGAACGAATTGACATGATATTTGGTATTCAGGAATGAAAGAATGGTAGGAACAAAAATTCGTATAAAATTATCCAAAATGATGTTATTAATTATAGAATATTGCAAGAAAAGATGTTGGAAACGAAGCCTTGAAAGCTAAAGTGACATTATATAGTACTGAAGCTTCTGATAAACTCCAGGTGCCTTAATTTCGCACCGGCCCTGTATACTAGTAAAGGTGACAGTCTGTTTGTATTCGTTAGTTTGTTCCTCATTGCAGTCTTTATGGGAAACATCCAATTTAGGGTATTAGTGTATTGACATTTCACATCTAATTATAGGTCTCAATTTTAGGTTCTATGTGTTATCGAAGAAATTTGTTCAATTGGGAGAAATAGTTTTATTACGAAAGGGAAAAAGTATTAGATTTCAGCTCGAGGTAATGTTGTCAAAAAACCGAGAGCTAAAATCTGATTATTTTCCCGTGTATAATCCACTATTTCTTTCTGCGACAGGAAAAAACGACCATTCAACAGTGATAAAAAATATTACTTGTCACGAAAAATTACTTTTCCCCCGGAAAAAGTGAGTAATTTCGTAAAAGTTATATTTTGTGACTGTCAAGAGATATTAAAATGTCAAATTTTTTTCCCGTCACAAAAAAAAAAGTTAAACTATATATTGAACTAATGCTATGTTTCTAAATCTGATATCATTAGATGTGGATTTAGATAAATCAAAAAAAATTTAACAAATCCTTTCGATAATTCGATGAACTTGTACCATTTCTCGATTAGTCATACAGTAAGGGAAGTTAGCCCAGTGCTTTCGTTTTTTCTTCCACAAATGGATAGAAAAATTCGTGCTGAAATTGCAAAATTCAATAAAATTTAAATTGAATATTCTGTTTTTCTCAATGATAACATAGACAAAAATGTTGCTGGACGTGCACAATACTGTTGAAATCTGCACTGAAATCATGCAAATTTTCGAAAGGAGTAGAATTGGAGAAAATTCAGTCAAGCAATTTATCTCGATACCTGAATATTTTGAAACATACAGGCAGTCACAAAAAATGAGACTGTACGTGTACAGGGTGGGTTAAATTGGTGATACAAAAACCACAACTTTTTAACCGATTTTCGATATTTACGATAACAGTTTTTGACACACCTATGATAATATTTCTGAAATTCAGAATAAGCATGACCTTTTCACATTCTCCTTATTTGTGTTATGAGAACGGTTGACGCTGAGGATGTTGGGAATAAGAAAAATGAAATAAATACTGACTACGAATATTGACTTATTTCCGTTTTCTTTCAATATTTAGAAAACTATTTGAAAAATACAATGATTTCAACAGGAATGTATGCAGCATTAATAACTCAATCAAACAGAAAAGGAAAAATTGAAAAAAAAAATTTGAACAAATTCTTTTCGCTCCTTGTATAAACGGGAGTGTTCAGGCAAAAATTTTCTTAGCTCAGTAGAGATTTTCGAACAATTTCATAATCCCAATTTTCAGATTTAAATTATGTCCAGTTTACCAGAATCGTCTTATAGACACTCGTACTTGGGATTCCGTGTATATTTTTGAAACTTAAAAAAATAGGACTATTCTTTTTAAGTCATTTCAAACTAATAAGAAAAAACACAAGAAAAAAACATAACTTCATGTTATAGCGCAACAAGAAAACCTCTCAGAAATAAATCAGAGTACGCCACTCGATTGATATCAAAAGAGTGTCTGTATAATGTTTTTATTTCAACTTCCTAGCACAAACAGAAATGGAGATAATGACGAAAGCTGAAACGGCCAATTTTCAAAAACTGGCCCATAACAATTTTCCAAAAATTCCTTTGGCTGCTCATTTAGAACCGTATGAAAAATGAAAAAGACCGAAATCACAACACAACCCAGAGACAATTTAGCAAAGAGAAGAATTTCAATGACAGTTCAAAAAATCACAAATTGAATTTGTTTTATATCTACATATTCTACATAGGTACTTCAATGTGTTTATTATTATTCTGAAATATATTCAAGAAATATTTGGACTGTACTGCACTGGATTGAATACCCCTCTTAAAAATTAAGACCCAAAAACTACTCTGCATGCAATAAAATTAGGAAGCTTTGACATTTACGATCGTCATCAAAGAATAACCGCCGGCCGGCGCTGCTGGTTCGCACATTCAGACCTACTACCTAGATTGATATGATGATATGCAGGTGTCCCAAGTTCGAATTCTTATCAGACGTTTCTGGAGAACTAGACTATTTGAAAGATGGAAAGCGGATTATGAAATAGTTCGAAATTGTCTACCGAGCTTGAATATATTTGAGCCTGAGCACGCCCTGTTTACAAGAGTAAAAATAATTTATTTTTTTTCATTTTTTCGTTTCCTATATGTTTGAGTATTCAATGCTGAATACATCTCTGTTGAAACCATTGTTTGATACATTCGAATAGTTTTCAAAATATCGAAAAAAAGGTTGAATTCAAATACTTACCTATTCGTCATCAATATTATGTTCATTTCCCTCTTTTCTCAGAATCCTAAGCGTAAACAGTTCAAAGTAGAAGAATGTGGAATTAGCTTTGCTTTTGAACTGTATTTTTTTTAAACGATAAAAAGTCATTTCAAACTATTCCTTCCATAAGAAAAAACACAAATTTTTAGTTATGGCTCAGCAAGAAAACTTCTTGGAAAAATTGGAGCTCGCCACTCATTGTTTTCAAAAAAGTATCTGTATAATGTATACAGGGTGATTTTTTTTACGTGTTTCATTAGACGTTTTCGAGGAGGAATTGTAATACGGATTCAAGATTTTGGATTTTTCGTTTTAGAGTACATGAACTTTAATTGTAAAATATTTCAAGAGGAATCTACTTCCGTTTCACCGGAAACGAATGTAACTTCGTTATTTCAAATGCAACAACCTGTATATTTATACATTTCGAATTCTTGGTTCAATTCTACACTGATTTGATGTATGATATGTGCAACCACTCAAGCGGTTCTTGAATTGTAGCCTGATTATCAAATTTTTTGAAAAAAGGTTGTCACAAATTAGTGTCCATATCTTCAAATTTCCTCTTTACAAGAATTTCTTTTCGCGAAAGTGAACAAAAGAAATACGCTGATACTATTCTTGTATAACTTATGAGGAAATATTATACAGGATGTCTGAAAAAGGCCCCAAAAGTGAGCCTCAATAAAACTATGAAATCTCGCTTTTTTCAAATGGCAACCCTATAATTTTTTAATTCCAATCGATTGCTCGTCAAAAACCAGTTATGGTGTCCCCAACATTTCATGCCTCTAAAATCAGTATTTTTGCCGTTATTCAATAAAATTCGAATTTCACGATTAAAGACAGGTTTCGCACAGTTTGTAAGCTTGCATTTTTGAAGTAGGCTATGTTAGGAACTGTCATTCTTACTTTTTCTTACAGATCAAGCACTACGCAAAACATGCAATAATAATTCACTGGAATGATATATCAAGGGTATGTTCTTCCGACATAAGAGCGAGTCTCCTAAGGAAGTACCCTTCGCTAAGGAGGTTAGATTCCTGGAAAAAACGTAGTTTTAGCATGGTAACGCACAAAAGACCTTATTGGTCGCAGTGCAGAAGGGTAATCAACGTGCCGATCGACCACTATCTAATCTATCTCTATGTTCTTTATTTGCGGCAATGTAACAATTCCAGAAAAGGTAATTTAAAATTCACGACAAATTCACATTTACTGACTTTTTTGTAAAGGTGGTAAATGTGGATTTCTTTCGTTAAAATTCATACTCAATACATCACTGTTACTGTAATTCATATTTTGCCTAGTGCCCGATTAATCAAAAAGTATAAATGACAGTTCTCTAAATGCATTATAAATCAATAGACATAGCCTTCTCGAAAACTTCTATCCTAATGAATCTATGATTAGACTAAGAAACCTTGATTCAACCCTGAAATTCGAATTTTATTCAATAACGGCAAAACTAATGATTTTAGAGGCTGAAATGTTTGGGACACCCTAACTGGTTTTGACGATCCATCGATTGGAATTACAAAATTATAGGGTTGCTATTTGAAAAAAGTGAGATTTTATAGTTTTATTGAGGCTCATTTTGGGGCCCCTTTTTCAGACATCCTTATAATATTTCCTCATAAGTTATACAAGAAACAGTATCAGCGTACTTCTTTTGTTCCACTTTCGCAAAAAAAAATTCTTGTAATGAAGATTTTGAAGATATGGACACTAATTTTGTGACAACCTTTTTTCAAAAAATTTGATAATCCGGCTATAATTCAAGAACCGCTTGAGTGTTGCACATATCATACATCAAATCAGTGTAGAATTGAACGAAAATTCGAATATGTATAATATACAGGGTGTTGCATTGAAATAACGAATTTACATTCGTTTCCGGCGAACCGGAAGTAGATTCCTCTGAAATATTTTACAATTAAGTTCATGTACTCTAAACGAAAATCCAAAATCTTGAATCTGTATTACAATGCCTTCCTCGAAAACGTCTAATGAAACACTTAAAAAATCACCCTGTATATTTCAACGACACAAACTACTGAGATGGAGATAGTTGAAACCAGACAAATTTCAAAATTGACCTACTACTCTAATGAAAAGAAGATAGTGAAATGCAGTTGATGGCGTAAACAGTTTTTCGAAAAAGACGACCGTAATGTGCCATTCATTTTCCCCATCTCTTTGGCTTAAAAAGTTGGTAGGTCATCACCAAGTTTGCCCACTCTGTACAGTGTGGGCATATTCCGAGTTTTTAGCACTACAACTTTTAAAAAACCAGGGGAGAAAATCTGATACCCACTTTTCCATCTCTTTTTTTGGAGGAACTAACAAGAGTAGTATTCATTTTTGACTACCTGCTTTTGTTTTCGAGTTATAAATTGGAAAAGTGTCGGTATCGAAAAAATTCATATCTCCGCTAATACTGATTATAGAGCTCTGAAATTAAAACATTTAACAGGCACTTTTTTACGTAGAATCCAGTGGCGTACTCGTCTCTTTTGCACCATTTTTAATTACGAAGCTATGACCCAAATTCATTTTTTTTTAAAAGGAACACTGAGAGCTTAATTTTTTGATTTCAAAATATATAACATTGTATGGTTTCTATCAATATTAGTAATGAAATTGTCATACACCTATTTTCATTTTAATTTCTATCTCTATGGTTTCAACTGTTGACGAGCACAGAAAAATGGAGCTTCCTATAACAAGAGCAATCTCCTTCTGTCAATCTCATTATTTCTATGGTTTTCAACTAATTTCTACAAAATTCGAACATAGATATATTAAATAAACTTTTATATCTTGAAATGATTACGAAATAACGAAAAGATCCACATGATCCTTCGTTTCAATCGATATAATGTACTTAGTTATATTAGATGGATGCAGAAGAAAATTTTGTTTTGCTCTTTGGAATGTATAAGCACAAGTGCCAGTCTATTTCAAATCACATATGAAATCACGCATATAGATATGATCAAAGTTATCAATTTAATTAGAAAAGAAACGAAGGAAAAATATTTTTCAATGCTTAATAGTGATCACAATAATATGTGTCAGTAGGTAATAACTTAGAATGACGATCAAGTTTCACAGCATCCATTATTCTTCGATCTTGGAAAAATTGAGTAAAGAGCATAGAAATGAAAAACTATTGGAAAGAGATTGTGGTAATTAAAGGAAGCTCAATTTTTTCGGTGCTCGTCAACAGTTCGAACCATAGAAAATATTGAGACTCAGATAAAAATAGACTTTTGTCCATTTTCAATACCCATATTGACACAAATCATACAATGTTATATATTTTTGAAATCAGAAAAAATTAAGCTCTCAGAAAATTGCACGAAAATCTAGTGTTCCTATTTAAAAAAAACAACTTTGGGTCATAGCTTCGTAATTAAAAATGATGCAAAAAAGGGGTGAGCACGCCACTGGATTCTACGTAAAAAGTGCCTGTATAATGTTTTAATTTCAGAGCTCTATTTTCAGTATTAGCGGAGATATGATTTTTTTTTTCGATATCGCTACTTTACCAATTTTCGCTTATAACTCGAAAACAAAAGAAGATAGCCAAAATGAATACTACTTTTGTTAGTTTCTCCAAAAAGAGATCGAGAAGTGGTATCAGATTTTGTCTATCTCCCCTGGTTTAAAAGGTTTAGTGCTAAAACATCGAATATACCCCACCCTGTACAGTGTCTGTTTATGTGAAGAACTTGAAGTTGAGAAACAAATTCATCCAACGCAAGATTTATAAATTGAATTATTATTTTTTATAATAGGAATCAACGTCTGAGAATAATAATGGAAAATGATTTGATGTCATGCAGACGGATCCCGCTGATGTCAGCCGAATGCCGACGACGCTCATGGAGTAAAGGTTGAAAAGAATCGTGATGATCACTGATAGCATTGAGATTAAAATGTATTATTATTATTTTTAAACTCAATGCTGATAGGGAATGTGTTCCCTCTACCCTTTATACCCCAAAATACAATAACATGAATTCTGGAAAGACTTCCTCGAATTGACAAACTTGGTAGATCAGTGGTAGGGCAGTGGACCGGCAATAAGGATATCGTGGGTTCGAGTCCCGCCCGAAGAAGCCTTCTTTTTTAGAATTCAATTATCCTTCTGCATGCCATCAAATCATTTTCAAATATTATTATTATTTTTTCGGTCCATTTCACGTGAAAAATAATAGCGTTTATACATTGAATGGAAAACTTCTACCAGGAAATGTCCGAAAAACGGGAAAATAGCAATTTCGAATTCTGGAAACCATGGCATGGCACATAAATAAACTAGCAAAAGGCATGTTTGCGATAATTTTTCGGCATTTCCCACGTATGTAGACATTCATCATAGTATTAACTTTCATTTGTATTGTTTTCATAGATGATAAGAAATTTTCACAGTGGTATAACTTGAGTGCCATTTGAGGATCGAAAAATTTTTCCATTTCCGGTTTTCCGGATTGAACTATTTCATTTACTATGATTGAAATTATACTCACCGAAAAAAAATTCGAAAAAAGGAAGGAATTCGATAACTTGAGTAAAATATTGATCCAAAAAAGTACCTAATCGTCGTTAAAAACAAATAAAACAGTTAATTTGACATCTTCCATAATTTTAATCAGTAAGGTGTAAGGTCCTAATAAGTATATTTTAAAATCGCCACCTTTATGCGGTCCCCATATTTACCACTGATGTTTTCCACTGATGTTTTTCTGGCTGGTCCTAATAAGTATCCTCGTAGCAATGTATATTTCAAAATCGGCCTCATTTATGATGCGGTCCCCATATTACCGCTGTGTCTACTTTTGCTGGTTCCCGATATGTACCGAGTATAAATGGAATGAAAAAACGATATAATTTCGTTTTTGCAATATACATAAGCAAATGAGCGATAATGTATACTTCCAAATGCAAATGTATATCAATATATGCGGTCCATACGATATATACGATCGGTCCCCATATGTCCCGCTGCATGTAGATATATATATATATATATATATTATATCCAGCGTACTATATTGCGTCCATACATTGACATTGCGCCATACACTATTGCGTCCTGAATGATACTGCGTCCGTATACCGGACGCAGCATTGTTTTTCGACAATATCTGTGAAGTTTAAAGGGACCCATTGAAGGGAGTTGCCGCAAAATGTAGTGCGTAGTCTGGGCTAACCTTTAGAAAGTTATTAAATCAATCCAATCTCGGATGAATGAGCTATAGCTTTTGTAAAATCCTGTTTGGAGACGCAGTAACGTACGTTGCATGAAAGCAATAGTATATTTTTAGTTCACGCAAATTCTGCTTCGAGGGCGCTTTAACTGGTGAAAGCTGATATACGTCCAAATATACATCTTTCACTTGAAGCATAATATTGCGTCCCCAGTTTGGCAACAGTGTATAGCTAATCTTGCAAGTAGAGCAACACATCTGGAAATAATCTAACGCTCCTCGATTGAAGTTTCGGCTTTCCGTTCCACAATCTAGTACATTGTTTGATAATACTTCCTTGAAATCCTACTCGGCTAGAATTATGAAAATATTACATTTGGCGGGTCCTGGTCATTTTTGGTTTTTGTTAGAGTTAAAAATTATGTATGAACTTAATTGAAATCTTGAAGAATGTTTTTTTTGTTTGAATGTATCGACATTCGTCACATTGTGAATGAAAAATTCAAAGCATAACAACTCTTCGAACAGGAATAAGAATTGGAATCGAAAATGTTGAAATGAAGCTGTACATGTAAAAAGGTCAAAGATACATTCGTTAAGTTCATTATTTTCATCGTCAGTTTAAAAGAAGTAGCCTTACAATGTTGAAGGTTTCTGTTGTTTGAGGATCGTCCAATTTTTTCTAGTAAAATCAATCAAAAACATGACTCGATTTAGACATTGAAGACATCCATGATTACATTTTTGTCATTTAAAACTTTCTTCATTCGTCCGAAACATCAAGTTTGTCATTTATATTATCATATTCAAGATGAAAATTTTCTCTCAATCTCCTCTTACGATCTGCTTTTATGTTCAAAATGAAACTATTGTTTTCTGGAACGTCGCTCAGTCACCATTTTACATACATCTCATTCATATTCAAATAAAGTACCATGATTTCGAGATGCTTGGCTGCGAATAGAGTCTCTTTTTGTTTTTCATTTATGGACTATAATATTAGGATTGAGTATTTTCGGTTCATTGGTCCTCGATGTCTGTTCCAAAAATTTACGACACTTCATTCGAATGATCAGAAAGATCATTGGTTAATCAAATTATGGAAAAAATATTATTATATTTATATTCATTCCATTTGGTCAGGCGAAGATATATTGAAAAAAATTGAGAAAAGCTATGATCATTGGCGGAGCAATAAGTCTATTACCTCAAACTTTTATATGGACTCAAAATTGATACCAAATATATTAATGCAAATCTCAGCATAATCGGAATAACTTTTGGAAATTATTCAAAAAATGAAATATGTACAAAAAAATAATTTAAAAAAATTGATTTCTATGATGATGCTATCCTCTTGAAAACTTGCATGAACATTCAGTACCTATATCACTCTTGATTCACAAAATGAATTTCAGCCGAAACGGATATCCTGTTATGGAAATGGAGAGATTTTTCCTTTCAATACTCCAATTGAATTTTCTATGGTTCTGTTAACAAATTTTTGCATGAACATGTAGTATACCAATGTTCCTTCGCATATGTGAAAAATAAATAAAAATACATTGAATTCTATGGCTCTGATGATGCGATCTTCTTGAAAATTCACATAATGAATTTCACTCTAATCGGTTATTGAAATATAAAAATGGTTCTATTCAATATCCAGTACAAATTTCTGTGATTCTGACTATGGCCACAAAATTTTGCATGGAAATTCGGTATATCAGTGTTCATTCAAAAAAGAAATTTCACTCGAATAGGATATCCTGTTAAGGAAATATAAAGATTCTAATATTCCAATTGAATTTTTTATAGCTCTGTGAACACAATGACCACAAATCCTGCATGAACATTCAGTAAATCAGTCTTTATTAACAAAATGATTTTTTTTTCGAATTGGATATCTTGTTATAGAAAAATGAACTTTCTTCTTTTCAAAGTGCCAATTGAATTTTCTATGGTTCTGTTCTCACTATGGCTTCAAAATTTTGCATGAGGCCTTTTATGAGCATCTTGCATATGGCCGCAAAATTTCATTTCCATTGGTTCCGTTTGGTCTGAAATATTGGAGAACAAAAATTTTAAATGGCCATCTTCTATGGAACATCCTGTATGCTGTTTAACGAACTTAACCAAGGCATTCGGAAACCGAACTCACCTTGAAAATTCAAGTCTCTAGGAAAATTCCCTCGAAGTTATCGTGCGAACGACCGGAAGGAAGGCCGGCCCGACGAATAGATTGATTTTGACCACGAATTTTTCTTCAGGGAGTCGAACCCTATCGTTTGAGACCATTTTCGTCTTTAAATTCGAAAATTACATACATTTGCGCATAACGATATAGCACTCGTTTAAAAAAACGATAGCTCGAGAAGAATCTAGTATTGCCTGACGATGAACTAACAATAATATGTAGTTTGAATTATGTGATCAAAATACATTACCTTTCGCGATGAACACAGACATTCTTGAAAAGAATCGTCAATTCTTCTGAACCGAAATCACAAAAATTGTGATTGTGATATGGCCTCTTGTTTGCCAAACTTTAAATTCAGGAGGAGGTAAATAATATGGACCGAAAAAAAACTTATAAGTATGATCGACAGTACTTCAAAAACAGTGTTTCCTATAGATACTCATAGATTTTCTTTTGCTTCATCCATTGCCGATCATGTGGAATATGTGTTTCAATAAATATTTCGAAAAGATCTTCATCACAGGGAATCTTAAGATAATACGAAATTTAAGAACAACGTGTGTGGAAAATGAATTTGCCTTCTTATCTCTCGTTCAATCATCTTTGAACAAAAGAGATAACGAAATTCTTTACTACATGAATTCCTGAAATGACGAAATGTGGTGATAGTAACTGGATGCTTAGAAGTTCGATAAAGAAACGGTGGGTGAGTTTTCATTGATTTCAGTTTAAGTTTTGCTTGAAATTTTTCAATCAAACAATTGTTACATATACGGGGTCTTTATAAATGATTGTAACATCGTAGGTTGCTTTGGAATCTTATGGTTTCTATGCAAAGTCTACAAAACTTATAATTCAAGACACATTATTCAATTCCTTTCGGAATAAACAGCAATATCTCACAGTATGGTTTGTTTTAATTGAAGTTTACATAAGAACATTATTATTTATAATAGTCCAATGCCAACTGCGCTGTTATAATAATTTATAGAAACCCTGTACTTAGTACAGTATATCTGTGAAATTTTTCTGGAACGTTACCTCCCAGCATTTTAAGCGCTAGTCCTACGGTTCCACTTGAAAGACTGCTATATCGTTTTTCCCAAATTACTAAAATTTTCCAATTTTGAGCCGAAAATGGTCTCAAGCGAAAGCGATAACGTTCGACTACCTTATGACAAATCACTTTCGAAAAGATTGTCCTACAGCCTAGAAATTTTCAGGGAATTCATTATTTTTCCCACATATTTTTCAGATTTTTTTTCAGGTGATTCCGAAAATGTCAATTCGATCGTGTCTACATTTTGCATTCAGATGTTCAGTACCAATATGGAGTAGTATGCAAAAATTAGGGAAAATTTCTGTATGAGAACCAATCGAAATATCAAGAAAAAAATTCCAATATTTGCTGAAAAAACTTTCGAATGTTCATGCAAAATTTCAAAAATATTTTCAAGTCAAGGAATTTTTCGATATTATATTTATTACCAATCTCTAAGCCGCACATAAAATTTATGGATACCCTTATTGAGCCATAAATGAACGAGCGCTCAAAAGCACCTACTGCAGACTTTTCTTGGAATTTTTTTGTCGTAATCCTCATGAGAGCGTTCAAACAGATGGTTTTGGAATATGTGGTGTTGAAGCCTACAGCTTTTTCGAAAAACACTCTAAAGTGTTTTGGACTTCATCAATCTCAGAAATGTTTGTTTTCGAAAATATTTTTAGGAACAAAAATGGTTGACGACATCCTTTTCTACAAATTTTCTCAACGATTCGATTTGTTGCGACGAAAATACAAAGAATAGATGACGCCAAAGAACCCAAAACAGTTAATTATTAAAAAAAGGAGCTACATCAATATTCGAACTAGAATTGATATATCCTACTTGAAACTATCTGAAAGAGAATCCCAATAAAAAAGTTATTTCCGAATGTCATATATTTCTTTAGCACTGGAATATCATATCATATTCTCAAAGTGTTGTGAAAAATTAAATAATCATTAAATCATTTCAATAACTGAAAAATATTTTGATCCCATGGTTTGGATTTCACAATCCTTTTCAAATTTGCAAGAACATTCACTTCGTCAATCTTCATCGTCAAACTCAATTCAAAGTCTAATTTAAAATAAAAAAGTTATTATCATTTCCAGTATAAGTGGAAGTTACGAATGATTGCCAATTTAAAAAGCAAAAGAAACTAAATCTTCTCAAAAAAAATTATAGAAGTCGGTTATTGTTTATAATGGTCACTGCCGGTGAAACACGCGGTATAGTCTCTACATTTTAAATTTATATAGACTCTGATAATAAAGGAAAATTTATTCACTTGAAGAATAGGGCGTCCAATCTGTTGTTTTAACATTTGGATATCAACTAGATTTAGATTGCCTGATGGCAAAATGTTTGACTTCCTTATGACGAATTCATGGTCAAATTCAATTCTGTCCGTTAGCACGATTACTTTCGAAGGGATTGTCCTAGAGATTTCAAATTTGCAGGGCGAGTTTGTCAAGTTTGTTAACCAGCCAAATCGTACAGGGTGTTCCATACAATATGGCCATTCAAAATTATTGATCCTCAATATCTCAGACCAAACGGAACCAATAACGTTTCTGTCTTCGTGTCTGAGGAGCTGAGTCTCTATGGAACGATGCGGGTGAACAATGGGTCACTAGGCCTCAGTTCGGCCGGTAAGGCACTGCACAGAGAAGAAGAAAGAAGAAGAAACGAAACCAATTGAAATGGAATTTTGCGGCCCCATGCAGGATGCTCATAATGCTTCATGCAATAATTTGTAGCCAGTAAGAAAAGACCCATGGAAAACTCAATAGGAATATTGAAAAGAAGAAAGAATCTCTATATTTCTCGAACAAGATATCCGATTCAAGTGGAATTCATTGTGTGTATGAAGATTGATATACTGAATGTTTATGCACGATTTCGAGAGCATCGCATCATCAGAACCACAGAATTGAATTTTGGAATTTTGTGAAGAGTCAAGTTTTAACATATTTCTGTTTTCGAATCGTACTGAGATTTTGCATTTATATAATTAAATTTAAGTTCTATACAAAATTTTGGGGTAATATCCTCATTGCTCCACCAAGTAATGAGCGCCAGCTCAGGGTTTTCTTTAATTTCATATAGTTCAATGGTAAAGTTCCGATGAAGATATCTATATTATACCTAACCAATGATCATGTCATTAAGGTCGAATATTCTCATATGAGGATATTCAAGAAAATTTATAAATTTGGCAACATCGCTGGACGTCATAACATGCTGAGAGTGAAAGAAGAATATATGCTTGGACGCAATATGGTACTAGAAGTGAAAGCAGTATATTCACTGGACGCAATAATGATAGGAAGATGAAAGGACGCCATATTGTACATGTATATTGCTTTCTTATTTTTGAAGATATCGGAGATCTGGCACTGGGGATCTACCTAATTTTTTACGTAGATTAATATACTTCAATCAGATTTCTTCTAAATAGCGTATTTCTGGGAGACGCAACAATGTCGGTTTATGAAAGGACGCAACAAAGTACGCGGGATGTATATATATATATATATATATATAAGGTTAATTTTTATGGTCGATTTATATATATATATATATATATATATTCTTTTGAAATTGAGAGCTAACATAATACAATACATAAAACAAAAATTAAAAACCCCTAACTGAGGTTAGTGCAAAAACGGGGTACCATACTATTTTTTCGTATGATACCAGAGCTCAGGGAAAAAACCTCAGTACAAAAAAACCCTGTCTCGCCGTTCCAACAAAAATAACACTTAAAAAACTATTCGAAATATTGAAGGATTTCTTCTTTATTTATTCCAACCGATAAACTCTCTCCCAGATGCCTTTGGAATACTGAATGAATCTGAAACAGAAAAAAAATCGAAACAGAAAAAAGTAATAGAAAAATAAAACTATTGAAACTCTATTAAATCGATTTGTAATTTACCACCCAATTTAAAAACGACTCTGTTACTTCATGTATAGCCCTTAAACCATCCTGAAATTTAAATATTGGACAATTATTTATCAGGTGTTCTATAGTCTCCTCTGCTTCTCCGCATTCGCAACAAGGACTCTCAACTGAATTCCACTTGAAAAGCATGCTATTACAACGGCCATGACCTGTTCTTATACGATTGAGAACAGTCCAAATTTTCCTTGGAAGATCAAATCCAGGAACTTTAATGGAGGGATCAGTTATTAAATCTTTGTTTTGAATATTACCTGAGTTCCACTCGCATTGCCAAATAGCTTCATCGCTTTCATTTGAGGTCAGAAAATAATTGGACCAAAATGGTTTACGTGATTTTAATCGTGGAACCTTATTATCTGGAATATAGGAAAGTATTTGATAGGAATTTGTAGAAGAATTAAATTTATTCCAAATTTTCAAAGTTAGGGCCCGCCTGCGGATATGTGGAGGAACTATGTTTGAAAGAACTGGTAACCATGGTGTTGGTGTTGATTTTATTGTTCCAGTTACTATTCTCATGGAAAAGTTTAATTGTGCATCTATCTTATGTACATGTGCACTGTTGAGCCAAACAGGGCAACAATATTCTGCAGTAGAGTACACTAAGGCTAGAGCTGCCGTACGAAGAGTTGTTGCGTCAGCACCCCATGAAGTACCGGCAAGTTTTTGAATAATATTATTCCTTGTTTTCAATTTCATACGTAAATCATCCAAATGGGCTTTGAAATTTAGAGAAGAATCTAGTTTAACGCCTAGATATTTAGGATTGAAATTATGTTTAAGAGGAGAATTACCAAAAAGTACGTTCAATTTTCTATATTTCTGACGATTATCTAAATGGAAACACGAGACTCTGTTTGAGAGATATGGTAACAAAAATTATACAGTCTTGTAGTATTCCTAATAGTATTAAGAATGTTGACTATTTATATGATTTTTAGATGAGACAAGAAAATTACTGATGAACAAGAAGTATAAGCAAGGTGAAGATTCACAACTATCAATGTCAGTCAGATTACAAATGAAAAAATACACAATTCTAAAGATTTTAAGAGTTTGTCTGAAGAAGGTGTCCGATATAGCCACCGAAACGTTACATGTTACAATATCCTTTTAATTTGTTTTATTTTTCAGTATTTGAATGAACTTATTAAAAAAAAATTCTCGAAAATGTCTGCACGCCTGTGAAGAAGATACAAAGACCTTGCCAAAAAAATACCACATGACCAACCCATATTCAAAAAATTCAGTCAGAGGGATGATGCGGATGACACAGGGTGCAATAAAAATGCATAAAAGTTTGGTCATTTCATCATAAACTGGACAAACATATATATTCGTGTAAAGGACAGCGGAAGAATCTTTCTGCCCTATATACAATATATCCCATTTTCGAAGCATAAGCGAGATACGTTAAACGTCATTTTTGAACAAGATTCTTATGAGTGTGGTCAGTTATGTATACACTTAAAGTAACGGTTTTTTTTTATCAAATTTCAGTATTTATGTGTCCTCTATTCAGAAAAGTTGATGAACTCCGAAAAAAATTTTACAAAATGGCGGAAAACCTACAATGTTCGTAATTGTTTTTTCGGTTGTCATGTCTACAGCAATACAAAATTTTCATCCGAAATGAATAAAATTTTGTACAATTGTAATTCTTGAATTATCAATCACGAATATGAAAACAGAATTGTAAAATATGAAACGGTTTCGTTACTACAGTCATTTGAATGTTTTATTCAGAACTCTGAAATAATAAAAAAAACTGTTTTGAGTTCTAGAGTAAAAATAATTTTATTATTGTTATGTTCAAACATTCTAGATGAATTTATGAAGAAAATCAGTGATACAGTGCAACCTTAATATAACGAACCTCAATATAACGACTTCCTCGATTTAACGAATTTTTCATAATCCCCTTGAATCGTCCATAAGAGTCAATGTAAAACATAGGTACCTCTACATTACGAAAACTTTTTACGAACAACCTCTTTATAACGAATTTTCAACTACCAAAAAGAGTGTGAATACCTCTACTTAACGAATTTCGTCAACTCAAAACCTCTATATAACGTTTTCCCCAATAACCAGGTATATGTGATTCAGCCGCGACAGGTTTCGACGCGTATTACGTAAAATGCGAAGTTAGTTGATGGAAAGTAATCAGTGTTGCTCCTCACTTTTTTGCAATGGCTCAGAAACGTAAAAGGCGTTCCTTATCTGTCGCAGAAAAGCGAAGCATCATTAATTATGTTGACAAAAATCCTTCTACAAAAAAATTAGACATAGCTAATAAGTTCGGGATTCCCGCAAGTTCATTGGCTACAATTTTAAAATCTAAAGATAAGTTTTCCGACGAAATTAGTTTGCCTTCAAACATCAGAAAATTGAAACCGTGGGAAACAAACTGCAATTTATGACTTTTTTTCCAATCAAGATGAATGAAATTAGATTTAGGCTTTTATACCAATTTGTTGATTTTTCACCTCTTTTTATTTTGTTCTGCGAATTTTTGAAAAGAAAAAACCTACCTACTCACTTTATTGTTTTGAAAAAGAAAATATAAAATAAATGAGTAATTTGATAAAAATGAGTTTTCATTTATATGAGCAAAATTAGTTCGCTATAACAAGATGAGTACGTAATGTCGAGGTGAATAAAACCTCGGTATAACAAATTTTGGACCAACCTCACCTCAATATAACAAACCTCAGTTTTACGAATTACTTGATATAACGAATATTTACTGGTTCATTTCCGATTTGTTATATCGAGGTTCCACTGTAATTAGTTGGGACTCGAACCGAAGTAGGTTATAACATAACTGACCACACTCAAAAATTACGTTTAACACTCTGTATCTCGCTTATGCTTCGAAAAAGGGATATAATGTATTTGTCCAGTTTATGATGAAACACCCTGTATATGTGATTTAACCGTGAAGAAGAAAATCTCAGTAATCACAAGTAAGAATAACGTAACGCCACAGAACCATAGACAACATAAACTCATCTCTATTTGACAGATTGGTTTGGCGCTCAAATTTTATCTAACCTATCAACAAGGGATTTTTCAAAATAAACGTATATTATTATTATATAATTATTTTATGTTGTTTGAAGCAGTGTTTTACACCTTTTACATTAATGAATCAGGAGCATTTAGACCAGAAAACTTAAACACAATAGGATTTATAAAAAATGGAGGTATTAGTCTTTTCATCATACTGTTTTATTCTGGTGTATCTCTAGATTTTAAAATTCATAATTTTCTTATTCAGGAACAATCTTCAAGTAGAAAACGACCGCAGAACACTATTTTGAATTACACTTCAAAGCGTCCAAGAGTCCTAGAAAATGAAAATCAGCAGGTTTGATAGGGTGGAGAACGTTACATCAAATATTCATTTACTTATTTCCAGAAAAGAGCTGGTGTTATCACTAGCATGATACTGAAGAACTTCATGTGCCATTCCCTGTTGGAAGTCAAATTTTCCAGCAATACTTCTGTTGTTGTAGGACAAAATGGAAGTGGAAAAAGTGCAATTCTATCTGCATTAGTTGTTGGATTAGGGGGTAAAGCAAGTTTGACAAATCGTGGAACAAATATAAAAGGTAAAATCAATTACTTTCAAGTTGGAATCAATCAAGTTATTCTAATAAATCTATTATTGCCTTCAATTTAAACTTTAATGCCTATGAGTGGTACTTCAGAATTTTATGTCTTGGAAAGGCTTAAGGTTGATCCACACTTTTCCGTGATGTGACGGCTACGTTGCTGTCAGAGCTGCACTCCCTTCGGTGTAATCCGTTTTCAGTTTGTATCTGGTATCTGAAGTTAATGTTATTGTCTTGCGAAATGAATTCCTGTTCTGAAGATCTTGCTGTTTGATGAGGAAGAAGAAAAGAAAAGAAGACACTGGGTACACTCCGTATGACATTTGTCAAAATTGAATATTCTCGTGGCAGCCCTGCTCCTTGATCACCGGAATATCATTGCATCAGACATGTTTCAATAGGCTCCTTCTTTTCCCTTATCTTCAAATAGACACTTTTATTTTCCGATATATTTTTTTACTGAATGTCACTCTATGGTACATCTTGTCACTGTAATGTGTGGATCGACCTTTATTTACCGTTAATTCGTAATATTTTTGTGGGTCTTCAAGCCTCACGAAAAAAACACTCCCTCTGATCTTCTAGTTTACCCTGTATATCTGTATATATGCAATAATTTCTATAGTCCGTTCACGAAAGTTTGAGCCCTAGGTTGGCTATGACAATTTGGCATATTTCACTGTGTATATTATAATTTTAGGTTATGTTGTTTATTTTCTTGTCAGATTGATACGCAATGTTGTCAATTGTCATAGATTTCTCTGATAATTTGGAAGTTCATCAGACGAGGCCGGGTACATTTGGCAACGTTGACTTTATTTTACGTTATGACAGCAAATACTGCCAACTTCAGATAAATAAACAAACGTCCACTATGCGCTCAAACTTTCGTGAACGGACTTTATTCAGAATGTGTTCTTTTTTTAAAATTTGATAAATTAATAGTTTTCATAAATATATTCCTTAGGATTTGTTAAAGCTGGCAGGAATTCAGCCTCAGTTGAAATTACTTTGCATAATGATGGACCAATGGCTTACAGACCTAACACATATGGACAATCTATTACTATCATTCGAAATTTTACTGCTTCTGGCAGTAGTTCTTATAAAATCAAAAGTCACACAGGTAAGATTTCTAGTGAATAATGTTTTTAAAAGTTTTGCTTTAGAAACAGAGCAAACATTCTGATAATTTTCAAATTCTGCTTTTTGTTATTTTAATACTGGTGTTTTTTGGGTTTACTACAGCACTTTTGGTACCTCATATTTTTGCTAATATAGAAATGTATTGAATAATTCAGGTGAAATTGTTTCAACTCAATCCAAGGAAATTCAGAATATCACTACAAGTTTAAATATTCAAGTTGACAATCCAATATGCATTTTGAATCAAGATACCTCCAGAAATTTCTTGAGCAGTAATGACCCCAAACACAAGTTCACACTTTTTATGAAAGCAACCAAGCTTGAAACTCTTGCCGATGAATATAGAAAAGTGGAATCCAATGTGAGAACATCAAAGAGTCTGCTTGAAGATAAAACAAGCGTAAGTTACTTACTTTCAATATGGGATTCAAAATTTCATACTGAAATTAATTTTTTCAGAATATCGAAAGAATGCGCCAAGATTTGAGAAAGCTGAAGGCCAAAATAGATGAATATAAATCAGTGAGAAATTTGAGAGAAGAAGAAGTTGCTTTACAAACTGAACTTTTATGGTCTAAAGTAAAAGATTCTGAATCTGACTTGCAAAATGAACTAGAAGTTGTTGAGAAACTTACAAAAAAATGTGATAATATCAAGGAAAACAGTACAAAGAAAGCTAATGAAGTGCAAAAGTTACAGAACTCTATAAGGTAATATTCTATTCTACACCAAAAATGAAGACTACTTATTGGTTAAACTGCCACCAAATCAGTTTATTCAGTTTATGAACGACAAATCGAAATGAAAATGTAAACATAATCGCATCGCAAAAATAAATACTAACAGACAATGTTGCCAAACTGACATAATTGTCTGTAACAGTCACTAGCCGTTAGTATCTAGTAGGGAGCAATACGAATAAAGATACGGGACGAGTTCGCAACGCCGGAATATCGTTTGCGTTCATTAACAGATTCTACTTGGCTGCATATGAAAAGCGTGAAGGAATCTCTAGGTTTACTTTTTACTCTGAACATTAGTCCTGCCACGTTTGTCACCAGCGTTGTTTAATCTCAGTAAAAATAGTGGCTGTATTCACATTCACCCATCAGGTTTTTTTGATACAACAATGAACATTCACTAACATAAATATTCCAACTTTCATTCTATTTAGGTTATTACACAAATGTCATAATTCCGTTATTTGGCAATATGCATGGCCCTGACAGATTGCTGGGGAAACTTTCATTGTACTAGCCAGACTATACAAACATCCGACTGTAGGTTTGAAACTGATAACTTATTCTTTTACGAACCTTCTGTCTTACTTGTCTCTGACTCGATTCTAATATCCTTGTGCAAGCGAATCTATATACAGTAGAGGAAATTATATATTTCCTGTTTGCTGATCTGGAAAAAAATCTGAAAACTTGAATAGTGAATGCATAAAATTTTTATCGTTTAACGTCCAAAATAAAATTTTTAAACTCAGCATAGATGATTAATTATAATGGAAGTTCACTTCAGACCTCGAACATACAGAGTGTTCTGATGTGTTTCCGACAAACTGAAATGGGTGATAGATCACATCATTTTAAGCAAAAAAGTTCCTATGAACATGGGTCCGGAAATGCTTTGTTTCCGAGATACAGGGTGTTAAAGTTGAAAACATAATTCGTGTTTTCTTTAATATTATTCGACTAATTCCAAATAATTGCATGAAAGTTGGTACATAGGGTTTTTTGAGGTGAGAAATTCAAATTTGTGGTAGATTTGGTTGTATTTTCTAGAGGGCGCCACTGGCAATCATTTCGTCCCCTTTAAACCGTTGTATTTTTTTTGTGCTTCCCTGTACATCATCTTGGACTAGAAAAATCATTCAGAATACTCGAAAACAACAATTACATAGCATACCACTACTACTTATTAGTGGGCAATAGAAAATCCGCATGCATTTCGCCTTAGAAATTTTCAAACTGAATTTAAATTAAATATTTAAATGGGGATAATTTTCGGAAAAGTTTTGGGACCCTTTGGCGTTAAATGCATTTTTCTCTGTAACGGTTGCTCCTAGCGACTTCGATGATCTATACCTTTTTTGAGTAAAAAGGATGAGAGAATCGATTCCAAATTGGTGTACAGGGTAGCACAAAGAAGTTGCAACAGTTTACATGGGTTGAAATGGTTGCCGGTGGCGCCCTCTAGAAAATACAACTGAATCGACCACAAATTTAAATTTATCGTCCCAAAAAAACCCTGTATATGAATTTTCATGAAAGGATTTCGAAGCAGTCAAAACATTAAAGAAAATGCGAATTATTTTTTCAACTTTAACACCCTGTATTCGGACCCATGTTCATAGGAACTTTTTTGCTTGAAATGATGTGATCTATCACGAATTTCAGTTTGTTGGAAACAAATCAGAACACCCTGAATATTTCTTATGATCCACACCTTTACTTTTCTTCTAGTAGACTTTCTGTTTATGTCTAAATTTCTCAATGTATTCGGAAATCGATTGAAAATACGCTACTTTTATCACTTACTACTTTACAAGGCCTTTGCAGAATATCCTTCAAATTAATTTTCTTGTTTAGTGAACTGGAACATCAGGTTACCGAACTGAATAATGGAATAGAAGTCCAGAAAAAGCCATATGTTGAAGCAAAGAAAGTATTAGATAAACTAACATCAGTTTATCAGGAAAAGTGTAGACAAAAACAATCCTTGAGAAATTCCATAAAGTCGAAACATCAGGATATCAGAGTTTTAGAAGGAGAAATTGCTAATGCTAATGAAAATAAAGACAGGGTAGAGGCGCAAAAAGCTGAAAGGGCACGACAGATAACAAACCTTGAACAGAAGATCAAAGCAAATGAGGATATTTTGCAAACAGCTCGTAGTGAAATTTTTCAGATGAAGTCAGACATTGATAGAAAAGAAGCGGATGAAACAAATATAAAACAAGAACTAAGGGAGATAGAACAGAATTTATGTAAGTTGCTTTTTATATTTGTTCCTAGTGGTCCAATAAATATTGAAATTTCCAGCTAAGAACAGAGAAAAACTTGAATCTCTTGAAAATGAACAAGGAAATACTCTGCTTTTCTATGGTCGTAATATTCCAAGGGTGAGAAAGATGATCGAACAATATAAGGACAAATTTCATGAAGTCCCAAGAGGACCATTAGGTAAGAATCGTATGATTAAATTTCACTTATTCAAACCCTTTACTGTGCAATTTTTTATTTTTCTCTGAAAAGAATAAATGAGATCAAGAGATACGTTCAGGTGTCCGGAAAATTATGAAAAAAAATTGATGTAGAAAATGGATTCCTTTTCGAATTTTTTCTGTGTCTCATATATTGAAATAGCGATGCCTATTGATTATTGGAATAAGTTGCATCCTCGTATGTTCGTACTTTAGTATGCTGTGGCGAGACACAGCGACTTCTACAATATTTGACCTTGAACCGAACAATCATAGTCTAGATCGTGACAAACAGACCGTTCTGCCACAGCCGTCTAGAGAAGGCTAAAGGCCCGTATCCATAGTGCGAGGCTTTTCACTGCGAAGTTGCATCCTCGTATGTTCGTACTTTAGTATGCTGTCACGATCTAGACTATGATTGTTCGGTTCAAGGTCAAATATTGTAGATGTCGCTGTGTCTCGCCGCAGCATACTAAAGTACGAACATACGAGGATGCAACTTCGCAGCGAGCAGCCTCGCACTATGGATACGGCCAATTTATAATGAAAAAAGTGACGTGAAGATGGAACAATTTTGGAACTTTGGGGGCCCATATTTTCTAAACATACCGCCACCTGTTTGTTTCACTAATCTTGTTCAGGGAGACTAATTGAATACAATGACACCGAAATCTGGTGGATATTTGCTGGTCACCGAAATTCAAATATTTACCTCTCATATCAACTGCAACAGTTTGGAATTGATAATTCCTGTACTGGTGGTAGTGGTGATTGACAATAATTATTATGAGGTTTTGAGGAAATAAAAAGTGATAGATTGTGTGCTCGATAACCTGGACATCAGTACCAGACGCATTGTTCCAAAGCTTTCTTGTCAAAAACCATAGTTTTCCATGTTTTCCACAAACAAAAAGTGAATAATTTAAACTCGGGAGATCACATTCTTATGTCACCAGATAACAATCAATTAAGATATTCATTTTCTGGCTTACTGTGATTCATGATATTAAATTGAATACATATAGAAACCAAGTTCAATAACCCCGAAACTTCCCAATATTCAGTATGTATGTAAATAATTCGCCATTTCCCCACTTTTCTATTGCATTTTGATTTCGATATATTCTGATGAATTCAAAACAAAACATAGCCTACTTAATACTGATAGATTGATGATTATGCCGGCATGATTTGTTTATTGAACTTGTGGGAATTCAACAAGAAACTTTTAAAGAATATTGTATATCTTTATCCTTGCAATTAGGGCCATTCCAAGGGTATATGCCGCCCGCGTCAGGTTAAGATTTTACCGCCCCTTTTTTTAGGTGTCCCTAAAACAATATATAAACCTGTTACTATAGATAGACACTATCAAGGTTTCCCTTATCCCTCCAACCTTAGTAAAAATTTCAGGAATTTCGAGATATTTTTGTTTTTTAGTTACCTATTGCAGATTCCAACAAAGGATCATAAGCCTAGGCGTTCTGTCTTTTTTCATTCTCATCACTACTTTATTACCAAATAGTCTAAAAATTTCGAAAATCTGTTTTTTGTTGTAATCGTTTTTCTGAGCTCATGTGTTAATGTTAAGGTATTATTATACCTAGCTATTCTGATTTGTTTGATCTTATGATTATTTTTGAATAGCGAAACTATGCGGAATATGCGTTGAAATGATGGTCCAACTTTGTAATAATTGGATTCAGATATGGTTTGGGCTGAGGAACAATGGATGACTGCCCCATATTTTCTGGTTGTAGGTCTGAATTTCGCAAAAAATTCTCCAAAGAATCAGATAGTTTAACCTTTTCTCTGCCTGCTTTCACTCCCTTTCTTTATTGTAAAAAGATCCAGTTTTTGTTTTTCTATTGCCCATCTAGTTACCAGAAAACAATAATTAATAGTAGGGGAGACTGGGGAGGGTAGATACATTTTTCAAATTTTATTTTTTCAAGCTAAACCATAAGAAAAAACAGATTTTTCAAAACATCATATAATTCTCCAATATGTTGTCTAACAAAATAAATATAGAATTCTCAAAAATAAACTTCTGCTTCTGTACAAAACGTTTAGAAAAAAAACATACGAACTGTCTCAAGCCTCCCCACATGTGGGACGTTTGATACGGTGTACTGGGAGGAATGAGACACTGAAAACTGAAATAAGAGTCTAATCATTATCACTTGCAGAGGTCACAAATAAACATTTTTGTGCCTTTGTTAACCCGGCACATTCTTCGTGACACCACAACGCGCACTTCTGACACCTAATCCAGGATTCTTTGGACCTAGAAAATGAATATAATCCATTACAGTAGATGCAGGCCACATCTTCGTCATCTCCGTCATAGTTTTCGACAATTTCATCCTCATCGTCGGAAATAAATAGGTCTACATTTTCTTTTATTCTTTTACATCTTCTATTTAATTTTTTAGGCCCATGTTCGGCTTCGGTTTGGGGAATGGATTTCGCATCTTTTTTGAAGACAATTTTCCTTGTAGCATCCTGAACTTTTTTCGTTGCTACTTTTTTACTACACCTGTTCGCAAATTCAGCTTCAATAGCTAATTTTTCCGGAGTGTCTGTCAAAACACGCGATTTTCCACGTTTTCTACCTCCTTTGCTCTTTCTGGGTGATGCCTTAGGATATGGTCTAATTTGTTCCGGACTTCGAAAATGAGGTTGGCAGTTATTTTTCTGCGTTTCCTCCTCATTTTGTAGACTGCTGGATGTACTAGGCTCAGTTAGCTCAGTAGGTAGATCAGCACTGATACTGGGTTCCGTTGGTCCCGTAGGTACTGGAACATCAGGAAGTGGCCGATTAGTCACTTCCGCACAAGAAAAGTCAGCCTCGTTAAATACGTGGGGATTGTAGGGATAAATTCCCGTTGTTGAAAACCCCTTTGTTATATTAGATGGTGAAAACGCTCTCACGTAAGCATGTCCAACCAGCTCAGGAATATTTTTCAACGATATTGTTTGACCAGGATGATTTACCATCCATGCATCAGCATGCTCATTATAAAAGTGCTTGAAGGGCCCAAACACCGAGACATCAAGGGGCTGGAGTCTATGGCTAGTATGTGGGGGCAATGTCAACAAAATAATTCCATTATTCTTACAAAGGCTGATGCATCTGGGGAATATGGCTGTCATGATTATCTAGGACCATCAGACATTTTTTTTCAACAGAACATTTGGCAAACTTGATAAAATGTTCGATAAAATTTAAAAAATTTTCTTCAGTCATCCATCCACTTTCATGCGCCACTGCAATGGATCCAACTGGTGCTCCTTGGGTCATGTATTCTTGCAGTCGAACCCGAGAAAATACGAACAGGGGAGGAACCGAATTTCCCAATGCATTAATTGCACAACAAACTGTCACTAAGGTGCCTCGTTCTGCTTAGGTTGCCTTGGATATCTGTTTTTGTCCCTTACGGCAAATAATTTCAAGTGGTTTATGGGCAGTGGTCACACCAGTTTCATCTACGTTATAAATGGATTCTGGTCCTAATTCTTCTCTTTCATATACAGATCGCAGATTTTCAAAAATTTTGATACCGTGTTCTTATTGAATGCCGTGGCACGACTCAAACTTGTTGACTCCGGAGTACGAAGGGACAACTCGGGATTCCTTGACATAAAGCCTCTGAGCCAATCATAAGAGGCTGCCTGATTTTTTGTCCAGTTTTCTGGAATATTTTGTTATTCTCCTTGGCAAAGAGATATACGAACTTCCTAGTCTGAATAGGCGTAAGACCATAATTGAGACTCGCGGACGTGAGCAAATATTCCTTGAGCGAAGCTTCTTCTTCAGTTGTAAAAATTTGTGTTGTTACGAAATTAGGGGAAAAACTTATATTATTGTCTTCTTTGTATCTTTTTACGTATCTAGAGAGGGTCATTTTATCTAAATTATATTTTTCTGGCGGTTGTCCTTATTTTCTGATCATCATTGACAACTTCTAGAACGGCGTTTTTCAGATCGTCCGGACAATTTGGCTTGCGCCCTTTTGATTTCCATTTGAAAGGCATCTGAAAAAATAAACACCATCATGTAGGGAGGCTTGATACATGTATCAAGCCTCCCCACGTGAAATGCCTCAACCCTCCCTGGTAGCAAGAATTAAAGTTATCCTTGTTCTCATTTTATAACCTCACATTTCAAAACCGAATAACACCCTTAATTGTGTATTTTCATGCATATTTCCGAGTTGAATGTTTGTTGATGACGAAAAATTAAAGCATAATCTTAAAAACCTTAGGTAACGTGAGTAAATACTTACAATTTTTCACCCAGAAACACTTTTCGTTAAATAATTCACGAACAAACTACCGGCAGCATCACAGATTATCGTCATGCACTGTCCTCTACCGGAGGATAGTATTCACTAGTATTTAACATTCGAAAACGGTCTTAGACCACGAATATGAGCCTGTATCAAACCTCCCCATGTATCAAGGCTCCCTAGTCTCCCCTATTATCGCTAAAGAATTTCAATATAAGTGAAAAATAATTTAGTTTTGCTCAGAACTTCGAAGATCTGATCATTACTGCGAAGATTTGTAACTCGTAACAATATTAATCTATTTGCGAACGGTACTTTCCATTTACTCTTGTGTTTCGAAACAGTAAGAACTAGACGCGCTAATCAATCTAAATTTTCATTTTTTTGTGTAAAAAAAAAACTTACGTTTTTGTTGCTAAAACTAACAAATCTGCAAATTGTCCTCAAATGTTTAATGACAATACTCTCTCATACTATGTAGTATTCAGAAATTACTCCGCCTTTGAACTTGTAGCACTCATAAATGAAATGGCTTAACCCCAATTTCCAAGCGAGCAACAGCCCTAACAGTGACAAAAACAAGTGCAAACGTTTATTGTCGCCGGTATTCGGTAATTCCTTAGAAAAAGCAGAAATCGCTATATTACAAGGTTGCCAAATGGCCCATATATACTATTTTAATCGTTTTCTAGGATTTTTCAGGTGGAATCTTTTCTTAACAATTGATTTCTAGATTTACATATTATTCATATAGCCTATTCGTTTTCAAGAGTTTCGTGCTCCTGAGTAACTCAAAAGCTCGAAATACGGCTTGCCTTTGGTTTGGCACAATCACTGGAACAGCTCAGGAGCAAGAAACTCTTCAAAACGAATACAATATTTATGTTGAGTTTATGACCTACCAACTGAAATTATTGACATGCTGCTTTTATTCAAGATAAATAACCTACACAGTTTTCAGTGTTTTCAATTTTACTCTGAAATATTCAGTTTATGTCCATTTATTTTTGTATGTAAGAAAGGGGACCGCGCTTACTGCCTCCCCTGCTGACTGCCGCCCGCGTGCATGGCACGCGCTGCACTCCAGGTAGGAGCGGCCCCGCTCGAGATCTTGCTCTGTAATGCATCAGAATGAAACACAAATTTCATGATGGTTTCGTGAAATAATCTACTATATAAAAATAAGTCGGGTTTTCCTTCCTGACGCTATAACTCCAGAACGCACGAACCGATTTCCACGGTTTTGCATTTGTTTGAAAGGTCTCGGGGTCTGTGAGGTTTATAACAAAGAAAATTCAGGAAAAATTTCAACAGAAAAGCGGGAAAATCATTTTTCACATACAACGCCATAACGTAAAAACATTATCGCTAACCACTAATATAAGAGTTCAACTTCAAAATGATCAAAGTGCTGCACAATTTTCCAAACAATTGTAAGCTGTTGGAAATGGAAAAGTCCCAGTTGATGCGACATCTGGATGAATTACTCTTACCAACGACTTTTGCCGATTTGTAGACTCTCAATTAGCTCTTATTGAAAATGTTTTCCAAACATTATTAAGAATTATCAGAATTATGCTTGGTTAAGTCAACGAGCAATTCTTACCATTATCGTAACTAGAGCCGACTCATGGGGGGGGTTACCTTGCTAGTTTACTGGTAAAAAAAAAGTAAAGTAAAAAATTAATAAATTTTACTTTGATTTTTTGACCAATGGGGGGGGTTGTATCCCCAATAACCCCCCCCTGGGTACGCCAGTGATTCTTACCGATGTAATGATGTACACGCACTGAATTTCACCATTCAATCAAAAATTGCTGGCGATTTGGTGACATACAAATCCGTTGATTCCATAACAAATCCCGATGATGTAGTAAATTATTCAACGGAGTTTTTGAACTCTCTGGAGTTACCAGGATATCCACCACATAACTTGCAACTCAAAGTTGGTACAGTTATTATGATATTGCGTAATTTGAATCCACCGCGACTTTGCAACGGTACTCGGTAAGACTCTGTAAAAAGACTTATGCCGAATTTGATTGAGGCAACCATTATTTACGGAAAGTACGCAGGTGAAAATGTATGTATTCCTCGAATACCATTGATTCCGACTGATCTTCCGTTTGACTTCAAGCGATTGCAATTTCCAGTTGCAATGCGTTTGCAATGACAATTAAAAAGACGCAAGGCCAATCGCTTAGGCTACGTCCGCATAGGCAGGAGGCTTGCTTAGCGCCTAGAGCCTAGCGGCTTGCATCCTGGCTACTTGCTAGGATACACTCTATCTCTCCATGCGAGTAGTGCGGCACATCGCGTACCTTTCACAACGTTCTTTTTACTAAGCTACTATAAAATCTATAAATACTATAAAACATAGTTAGATACATAGTTAGATGACTCGTTAGGCACTAGGCGCTAAGCAAGCCTTCTGCCTATGCGGACGTCGCCTTAGTGTTTGCGGGATAAATTTAGAAAACCATTGTGTTTCACATAGGCAGTTATACGTTGCGTGTTCACGAGTTGGGAAACCATCCGCTTTGTTTGTGTTAACGTCAGACCAAAAAACAAAAAATGTGGTTTACCAAAGAGCACTTCAATGAAACGGATAATTTGCGGGCACGTTAAACGCTTCGATTCAGTATTTACTTTGGATTCACTTTCATTTCCTTAGGCTACGTCCGCATAGGCAGGAGGCTTGCTTAGCGCCTAGATGTTTACTTGGATAGTCGCTAAGCGACCAGCTAGGACCATGCGAGTAGTGCTGCGCATCGCGTACATTTCAAAACGTTCGTGTTACTGAGCTACTAGTTAAATGACTCGCTAGGCTCTAGGCGCTAAGCAGCCTTAGAGAAGTTCAACTAAATAACACTTCATTTTTGTAATCGAAATGAATTCATTACTGTTGTGAAATGAAATAAAATTTTTCCTTTTCAAATATAAAAGAAAAAATTTTTCTTCATCTTTTAATCACCAAACGAAATGTTACATAAAACGAAGCCATCTGGTGGCGAAACGGAGTTCGTCGGGTTTGCTAGTGCGTTAATAAAAATTATGAAATTATTTCAGGGAGCTATATAAAACTCAAGGACAAAAAATGGGCTGTAGCTGCTGAAGGTTATATCGGAGCTGGTCTCTTGAATTCTTTTATTTGTGATAATAAAAATGACAATCAACTTTTACTAAAAATTTTCAAGAGTGCCGGTTTACAACATTTTCCAACTGTGATAACATCAAAATTTTTCCATAAGGTAAAGTGTAGTATTATACTCACTAATAATTGTAAGTTAATATAAGTTATTCTTTTTCAATAACAATATTTTTTCTCTAGGTTCACGATGTGACGAAAAACCTAGTGCAAGCTCCATCAGATTGTGTTGGATTATTTGATATTCTAGAGATAGAAGACCCTGTAGTTACAATTGTATAATTGATCAAATGAGCGTTGAAGGTAATTTTATACAGTATATAATGACATAAAATTATCCAATATACTTTTCGTAGGCATTTAATTATTATTTATTGAAATAACAATATTCAATATAATTTTTTCAGGCATTTTACTCATTCCAAATGATGAAAGGGCAATGGAGCTCCTTTCAAATAGGGTAAAGGTACCTACCAATTGTAGACAAGGTATAACAGTAAAAGGTGATAAATATTTTCCTGACCCGAATTACAAAACATATTGCTCAGACTATCATCAGGCACAATATTTACAAACTGATTCCAGTGAACTCATCAGGTAATTATTTAATTTAATGCATTGTAAAATAGTAGTGATCCAAAGGCAATTTTTCCCACTTAAAACTTTGCTTTTCCAAAAGTATAGTCAATGTAGTAAGCAGACCATATAGGGGTCATTTTCATCTAATTTTGATTTTTGAACCATCCCAGGAGCCTGAAACAGAACATACAAAGCTTACAAAACCAAAAACAAGCAGTTTTGAATCAGTACAAACAAATCAAAGATGAAATGAATATCCAAGTTGAAAAACAGAATGAGTTGGAAATGAAAATAAGGAGGCTCACAAGTAACCGATCAGAAGTACGAAGAGAACTGGATGCTCTCAGATGTATGGCTGAGCCTGAGGCTGCAAACATCGATGTTTTGGTAGACTACATTACGGAAACATTTTTTGGAATATACTGATTCTGAGATTTTTAGGAAAAAGAACTTGAAGAAATAAAACAAGCTCTTAATGAAAAAAAAGCGAACTTGGAGCAGCTAGAGAATGAGTTAATAGAAATTAAAACACCTATTGAACAAACAGAAGTTAGAATATCTTCACTTAAGGAAATTATTAAAAATCTTGAGGAGCGGTTACCTCCTGTTGAGGTAATAATAAAAACATTTCTCATTTTAAGTACAATATAAAAGTGTCTAGAAAATTTTATTCCCATATATTGAGTTTTTTCTTGTTGATGTAACCAATACATTTCTTTTCATTTTCATTACGTAGGTTGTCATACCTTTCTCTTTTCTGACATTCCATTTGATAATGATATGCTGGATTCATTTGTTGCTATTAATTCTTTCAGGAAAAAATAAGAGATAAAAAAATGAGAATTTCTGAACTATCCACTAATGATGAATTTGATAATAGAAAAATGAGGGAATGGGGAGAACGATTGAAAGAGCATAAAGCAGTTGTGGTGACAAAACAAATGGCTCTTCAGCAACACAAAGAAAAAGCAGAGAAGGTGGGTCCGAGACCACAAGACATACGGTAAGCTTATGAATTTGAAAACTCGTTCACTGTTCTATTTTCGAGCGCTCGTTCTACTTTAACGAGTACTATATCGTTTTGCCCAATATCTCAAATGTCTGTAATTTCCGAATTTTGAGCAGAAAAGGGTCTCAAACGATTGAGTTCATAGCATCTGGTTGGTTTAACAGATAACAGTTGTTTTGTGAGCTCCCAATCAAATTCGATAATTGAGTGATATTTATCCAATTAAAAATTAGAAATTTGGTGAGGCTGATCAACATAAAATCATAAAAATTGTTTCATAACACTATTTTGAAAACTCGTAATTGAGAAGTTATTCAGAATTTCACTATAAATTATTTTCTAACTACTCGTGTAGATTAGATTGTAAATTTGCAATTAGTAATAAATGAAACGATAGGGTTCGACTTCCTGAGGACGAATCAATAGTCAACTTCAATTCTGTCTGTAGGGCCGTCCAGCCGTTAGTATTTTGCAGGGATTGTGAGACTTGAGATTTTCAGGGCGAGTTCAAAGTTCAAATGCCACGGTTAAGTTCGTAAACCAGCTAAATCGTACAGGGTGTTCCATAAAATATGGACATTCAAAATTTTTGTTCCTCAATATCCTAGACAAACGAAACCAATCGAAGTGAAATTTTGCGGCCACATGCAAAATGCTAATTATACGCCTCATGCAAAATTTTTAGGCCAAAGTGTTTACAGAACCATAGAAAATTCAATTGGAATATTGAAAAGAAGAATCTTTTTATTTCCTCAACAAGATATCCGATTCGATTGAAATTTATTTGGTGAATGAATATTGATATACTGAATGTTCATGCAAAATTTCAAGAAGATCGCATCATCATAACTATAGAATTTAATTTTTTCAATTGTCAAGTTTTCACATATTTCAGTTTTTGAATGATTTCCAGAATATTATTCCGATAGTGTTGAGATTTTGCATTTATATATTTAGTATGAATCTCAAGTCCTATACAAAATTTTGAGGTAAAAGCCACTTTGATCCACCAATGAATGAGCGCTCGAAAGCACCTGCTCAGGGTTTTCTTAAATTTTTTCATCACTGTCTTGTAACATTTTCTATTTTCTATATTTTCAGGAATGTACAAGATATAATGGAAAAATTGGCGAATCTTGAAAGATCTATAAGACAGATTCAAAAATCCACAGAGAGTGTAGAAAGTGTAATAGAACAATATAAAACTGTTAGAGAAAAATTTTCTCGGTCCACTGATATTTTGAAAAAACTAGATGAAAATGTAAATGAACTCAAATAGCTGCTCGAATGAGAAAAAAGCATTACAAGGCTACTGAAACTTATTTCATAAGTTACATCAAGTATTCTTTCAAGAAAATCTTAGAATACAGAAAATTCAAGGTAATATGTTTAACTGTTTGATTAGTTTAGAGCCTATTTTTTTCAGGTTTTGATTCATGATCCTGTCGATCGATTGTATGTTGTGTGTGTATTGCTATTTTTGCGCTTTCGTTCTGCTCACAGTGAAACTCGAACGGAACTAGTTAAGGACTCATTTTTTAAGGTAGATTTAAATATTGGAAAAACGATAATTCGGGTTTGAATATCCTGAGAGGAATTAGTTTCATTATATTCCTGCATGAATTCAACTTTCTCATTCAAATCATACCCCTACCTTGAGAATTTAAAGTTTTGATGTTGATCCTCTCGGAATTTATAAGGTTTAAAGTCGGCCATAAGCCATATATACACTGCGCAAAAAAATTAACGCACATTCTGAAAATCTCAATTTTAATGAAAGTTATCTCTACATTGACTTCATAACTTATTTTTTATTTTCTCTGGGGAAGGTTTTGAACGAAACAAGACACATTAAATGGAAGAAAAAATCAAGATTTCACCGAATATTATGTGAAAGAAGAGAAATAAACAATTTTTAAAATACTGGAATGCTGATAAGTGGTTCGTTTCTTGGTATTTCCAGCCCTTAATTACAGCTCGGCAACGACGGTTCGTACTCAAAATGAGTGATCTTAAAATCTTCTGATCTAATCCTTCCCAGATTTCTCTGAGTTGGATTCCTAAGTCATCAAGAGTAGCAGGATGATTTTCTGAACTTCTCAGCCTTTATTGAGGTTGTCCCAAACCTGCTTAATCGGATTGAGATCTGGACTTCTTGCTGGCCATTCCATTCGAGAGACTTCAACCTCTTCAAGGTACTCCTGAACGATGCGCTCACGATGGGGTCTGGCATTATCGTCCATAAAAATGAAATGTTCACCAATGTTGGAGCAAATGGCACTACATGCTCTTTAAGAATGTTCCTTATATACCTATCAGCATTCATAGCTCCATTATCAACGACCACTAGGTCTGTGCGAGCAGTCAAAGGTATTCCACCCCATACCATAATCGATCCTCCCCCGAAACCAGTAGTATTCAGGAAATTGCACTGAACATACTCTTTCCCAATCAGCCTTTTTCCAAAGGATATGCTCTCTCGCAAAATCCAAACGCGCCCTTCGATGGGCTGGGGTAAGAGCTGGGCCTCTTACCGCGACACGAGGCCTTAAATCATATTCTCTGAGGCGATTTCTTATTGTCTGAGTGCTAATTTGCACCCCATGAGTTTGCTCAAGCTGATTTTGAAGGAGGCGATCGGTTGCAAACCGTTGTCTCAACGAAGAAACTCTCAAGTAACGTTCTTGAATGGCAGTTGTTACCCGTGGTCTACCCTGTCCTGGTCTTCGGACATTCATACCTGTCTCCCTGAATCGCTGCAACATTCTGGACACACTTGTATGGGAAACTCCAAACTTTTCTGCAATTCTTGTGTATGTCCACCCTTCTTCTCGCAAAACTACCGCTTGGGCACATTCCTCTTGGGTCAAATTGCGTGTTTCGCGTTGCATAGCGATCGAGTGTAGAAAATCAAACGAAAGAAAAACTATTGATCACTAGAATTGATCGAGAACAAGTGATTTCAGAATGGAGCCAATACATTCAAAATCTGATAATCTCATCTTTTTTATTCCTGCTGGGAAAAAACATCTGTATTGAAGAAAAACGTTGAATGTGGATAACATATGCATGCATAATTCTGATAAAAATAATTATCATTGAGAACACCTTCAGTTGTAGAATTAATTTGAGATATCCATAATGTGCGCAGTGTAGAACAATTAGAAATAGAATGGAAACTCCAATGCTATGCTCTGGGGGGAGGGGGGGACAGTCTAAAGCGACATCAGACGGCTGTTGGAAGAATTAATAGAACTAAAATTGGCGGGAAATTGAAGCTGCCTTATTCATATGATAGTGAATTTTTTACTTTTAATATACAGGGTGGCCGGACGATTGACGTCAATAAAAAAAAACAGGTTCCTCTTGTCATGGGGTATTCGAATCACCCCATGTATGTTATCCGATTTTTCACGGTTTCCGAGTTATGATTTTTTTTTATGAAATCTGAGAATTTTCAACTTGAAAATCTTCAAAAATTAAAAAAAAGTACTTACAAGACTTTTCTGAAATTTTTTTGTTGTTGTAAATAGATCGCCATGAATTCTACTTTTATACATAAAATAACCAGCATCGAAACTTTGATAAAAATTATGGAAATGTTGGTCTCAAGTGAGAAAGTTACGTATTTTGGATCATGATCTAAATTTTCAAATTTAAATTAAAAATGTAAACAGGTTACTTCATGGTTTCTTAGTAGGCTTAAAAACTGCGCTCAACACTCAGCTTTCAGAATCATTAATAAAAAATGGTACTCAACAGTCTACTTTTGCTAGAATTAGCCTTCAAAGTCAGCGAGTAGGAAAAAATCAAAGAACTAGACGTTTACTCAAAATTATTTTTTGCCATTTTAAGATTTTTCTGATCAAGTTATGATAGAAAATGCTGAAAATTTGCTTTAGGAGAAAAGTTTTGGATAAGAAAAAGAAAAAGGTATGGCAATAAATCACACATCATGTAGATAAAATGTAGAAAAAATTATTTATAAAAATTACAATAAAAAAAAATAATTGAATAAATAAATTTTGTGAAGGTGTAGAATGTGTATTGAGGCTGGAGTTGGCCTTTTTGAAAACCTATTGTACATTTTATAAATAAATTTCTTTTTATCTACATGATGTGATTTATTGCCATACCTTTTTCTTTTTCTTATCTGAAACGTTTCTTCTAATGCTAATTTTCATTAATTTTCAGCATTTCATATCATAACTTGATCAGGAAAATCTTAAAATGGCAAAAAATAATTTTTGGGTAAACGTCTAGTTCTTTGATTTTTTCCACCTCGCTGACTTTGAAGGCTAATTTTAGCAAAAGTAGACTGTTGAGTACCATTTTTTATTAATGATTCTGAAAGCTGAGTGTTGAGCGCAGATTTTAAGCCTACTAAGAAACCATGAAGTAACCTGTTTACATTTTTAATTCAAATTTGAAAATTTAGATCATGATCCAAAATACGTAACTTTCTCACTTGAGACCAACATTTCCATAATTTTTATCAAAGTTACGATGCTAGTTACATATTCGAAATCAGGGGAAAAAGAGCTATCCAAACATGGAAAAATATACAAGGTGTTTCATTTGAAAAAATGAAGTTGCCATCAATATGTTGGCCACGCTGTATATATTTCAGTTTCTGGACTCATATCAAAAAACCTCAGTTGATTTCGTGAAACTTTTATACGAAACATTTTTTTGTATCTCCTTTAGTAACAAAGTTAAAGGGGGGGTCAAATTATAGTGAAAAACCCGGTACATCGTCATAAATGCGAACTGGATTTATTATTATTCTGTAGTTAGTACCTGCATTAAACGACTAAATTTATGACGATCTATCTCTGTAGTTGTTCGTAAAATAATTTTTTACTGCGAACTGGTTTATTTTGGGCAAAAAACTCAAGAGACATTTTTTGTTTAGAATGAAACAGGCTATCGGAAATCATCTCCTTAAATATTTTACACTTATTTAGTTACACCCTGTATAACAATATTTTCCTGCAGCTCGGAAAATGACAAAGTCAGTAGGTGATCTTAAAATGCACTCATACAAAACCATGATTATCTACTTCACTATAAAACAGTATTTATACTTTTCGCAATCGTCTCACGCCGATTATTCACTAAAAAACTCCAACAGAAGCACGTCTAACCTAAACACCGCAATTGTACTACTGGTTCTTCTATCGCGCACCACGCCGTGCTCGCTTTGCTCTTACTCAGCAATGTTGCCATATCTCCTTGTTTCGGGCTTGTACTTTAGAAGGCTTTGAGTATACCTAAGTCTAGCGTCTAAGCTAAGCGTATACAGGGTGTCCAGGCGATTGACGCCAATAAATTATTCTTAGATTCCTCAGACTTGTCTCTATCCAAAAATACCCTATGTTTGCACTGCGATTTTTTGTACTTCTCTAGTTACGATTTTTTGAATGTTTTTAAAATTTTTTTTTGCCAGCTAGGTTTGAAAAATTCATATCTTTCCATGCAATAAATATTTTGCAGTTTTGCAGTTTTTATTTTTTTAACATGGCCGTCCCGAATGTTGCTCCAATAAAAAAAATATTCAGATTCCTGAAATCACTGCAAGCTACCCAAAAAGGTTATGAAAGCTAGAACTTCAGTTTTCAGTAGGATGTACTCAAACATCCATTTTATATGCAGAAATAAGAAAAAGTGTTTTTTAGCTTCTGGCTAAGTTTAATAACTTCGCGGAGTCCTAAAGCCATAGGAAAGAAGGGTACTTGATCGGACTTTTTTGTTGTAATCAGCTTTGGAAGGCGGATAGGCTGAAAATCATTGAAACTCAATAAAAGTTGTTTTTCTTCGTTTTTTCATTTTTATGGTAAAATAAACTTTAAAATGGGATTTTAAATTGATTTTAATTGAAATTCCTGTGAAACAAATGTAGCTCGTGTAATTAATACAATAATTTTGGTCTCCCCATTGATGGAAAATGGTAACATTTGTCAGAATTGCTAGTTGGGAAATTATCTGTTTTGGGATAAAAAATAAAAGGCACAAATACTGAAAATTATATTCACTTCAATAATTTTTCCAAATCCGTGCCTCCAATTTGAATACATTATCGAAAACGTTCTAAAAAGTGACGTGTCAATTCCTGAACTACTCGAATTTTCTTGTTTCATTTTTCATCCCGCTTTTGAAAATTTTCGCTCAATGTTGATTCGTTGTTGGTTTCCTTCGCGTACACCAGCTCTTTGTAAAATCTCCAAAAATCGATTCCAGAAGGGATTGGGCGTGCAGGGCTCATCGAATGGCCTGTGCGTTCGCCAGACCTCAACCCTATCGATTTTTGAGTATTTAACAAAGAGCTGGTGTACGTAAAGGAAACTGACAATGAAACAGAATTGAGCGAAAAACTCTCAGAAGCGGAAAGAAAAAGAAACAAGAAAATTCGAGTAGCTTCAGGCAATTGAAAGTCACTTTTTAGAACGTTTTCGATAATGTATTCAAATTGGCACGGATTTTGGAAAATTTATGAAGTGAATAGTAATTTTTAGTATTATGTGCCTTTTATTTTCTATCCCAAAACAGGTTATTTTACAACTAGCAATTCTGACGAATATGTTAACATTTTCACTGGTGAGACCAAAATTATTGTATAAATTACACGAGCTACATTTGTTCCACAGGAAATTTGATTGACATCAATTTAAAATCCCATTTTCAACCATTTTCACCATAAGAATAAAAAGAGGAGAAAAACAAATTTTATCGAGTTTCAATGATTTTAAGTTTTTTCCTATGACTTTCGTAGCTTAGGACTCCGCAGGGTTTTTGAACTTTACCAAAAGCTTAAAAACACCGTTTTTAATTTCTCAATCGAAAATAAATGTTTGAGTACATACTACTAAAAACTGAAGTTCTAACTTTCAACCCTTTTTTTGGTAGCTTGCAGTGATTTCAGGAAGCTGAATATTTTTTTATTGAAGCAACATTCAGGACGACCATGTTGAAGAAATAAAAACTGCAAAATACTTACTGCATAGGAGGATATGAATTTTTCAAAGCTAGCAGGCAAAATACAATGAAAAAACACTCAAAAAATCATAACTCGAGAACTACAAAAAATCGCATTACATATATCAGAGTTATTTTTGGATAGCCACAGGTCTGAGCAATCTAAAAATAATTTATTGACGTCAATCGCCTAGACACCCTGTATTTGCATTGGCGTTCGAAGTATTCATCAAGTACGCCCGCCGTCTGGACTCTGAAATACATCAGAAATAAAAAATAAAATTAAATACAAAATCTAAATAGAAACATAACGTTTACGTTAAACACAGAAGAAAAATTTCTTCGGGGAAAAATCTCTTTGGGGGTACACGTGCACATGTACACCTTTTGAGAAGCCGGCACTGGATTCTAGTGAAATATAGACAGTCGCTTGGTAAAAATGTCTTAATTTATATTAAATCCAGTTTGAAGGAAAAAGCACCAATTTGAAATATACAAATTAATAGTTTTTCAAGGAAGGCTGGTCCTGGGTAGATTTTGAGCATTGAACAGAAAAGTTGAAATCATAAATGGGTAGATTTGATTCCAATTAACCTCAGGATTTCTAATTTTGAATAATCATTCTTTCAATATGGAAAAGCCCTCCAAATATTTTTATTACTTCATTTCACTATTTTTTACATTTTTCGAAAGTAAAACCAGAATACTAGTCACTATACTAAGTTATCCATTTTTAAATTTGGAGGTATTTTCATACCCAAAACAAGATGCCATTTCGTATTAAGATCCTAGAATGCCTCGTATCATCCAGGGTTATTCCATGCTGATGAGTTCTTTATAAGGACGAAATGGTCCTCCATGTTTAATACCATTTCCTTGCATTTGTTCTGAACGAGCACAAGATTACCTATTAACTCCGAAGTACGAGTTTGATATTGGTTGATTTTAATCGATTAATATTCTCTGCTTACATTGTTTATTATTTTTCATGGCGATGGTACCCACTACTTTCTCGTTCACTTTCGAGAAAATATAAAATTTGGGAATTTGTTACATGTGCAATCGAATTAGATAAGATGAACCTTTTTCTAGTAAAATCAATTTTTATTTTTTATATTATTTATTTTTATATTTTAACTGCAGTCAATTGAAGAGTTTATATGAAAGAAAAATAGGCAATTCAATGAATTTCATCCAAGTAATTATCATATAACTAGTGAATATATACTATATGCAGATGACACTACACTGGTTATAAAAGACCACAATATAAACACTTATCATATAAATCAGAAGATATCAACAAACAAGCAGCCAGTTGGTTCAAATCTAATAAACTGTGTCTTAACCACGAAAAGACCAAAACAGTGACTTTTACATCATCCACTATGATACAGTGGCGGCTCGTGAGATTTCAATCAGAGGAGGCCCAAGACCACGCAACCAACAAAATAATTTATTTCGAACTGGGCTTCCTGTCAGCCACTGGCATGTATTATACCATTCTACGCAAAACGAACCATTATGAACAGAATTAATAATTAAATTTAACATTGCTGGTCGAGGTATCTTAATTACTTGAGTTATGAAAATTTTATCATCGTAAGGCATTCTACTGAAATTATTATTCAAATTAAAATCTACAGGATCTTGCGTTCACTACTTGAATTATTTTTCTCACTTCTTCTTTCCGTTCCATCTTTCTTGCTGAAATATTGGAATCTTACCCCTACATACTTTTCCGAAAAATGTCATAAAACTACAACCATACGCTGAAGCCGGGTTTCATAAAACTCCGATCACGGTGATAAATGAAAATGTTTCTTTGCAATTTTCAGTTCATTTTTGTAAGGTAAACCATCGGCTTAATTCAAAATCAACGATTTGATTGCCCGATCAAGCTTTATAAAACCCACTGTAAAGGATAAAGGATAAACACTTCGTTAATAAAAAGGAGAAATCAAAACAACAGCTGATCTCCATCCACAATGATCGGGGTTGATTCGGGCCGATCGGACGCCAGTTTCGGCTAAGCTCGTTCGCCTAGAAGCGAAAAGAAGGCTGCGGAGTCGGGCCTCCGGTCACGTGGTCTACAGCTTGAATTTAAGTGGTTCCCGCACCCTTTACTTGAAGAAGTTTGAAATGTTACAGGCTAACGAATCTCGACTAGTGGAGGCGAGCCTCCTCCCTCTAAGAGGTTTGCCTGCAGGCAAACCGCAACACAAAATACGTAGTGTATACGTATTTGTGTTGCGGATAATGTATGAATGTATTAGATCGCTGAATAATAAACAAATGTTTATTAATTTGAGAATTGGAAAGTAGATAGAATGATGGATATAATACAGATATAGAAACGTCATTATTTTTCATTTGATAGAATTTAAAATTGACCAAAATGCAGTGAAATTAGGGGAGGCCCGGCCTCCTCTGCCTCCCCCGAGGAGCCGCCACTGCTATGATACCTGCAAGCGATGCAATGTTCTTGGGCATAAATTTTGATACCAGACTAACTTAGAAAAATCATTGTTCCCATCTGAAACAACAATTACAGCCAGCCATATATGCTATACGACATGTAAGGCAAATTATTACCCAACAAATATTTTTATTACTTCATTTCACTATTTCTTACATTTTTCGAAAGTAAAACCAGAATACTAGTCACTATACTAAGTTATCCATTTTTAAATTTGGAGGTATTTTCATACCCAAAACAAGATGCCATTTCGTATTAAGATCCTAGAATGCCTCGTATCATCCAGGGTTATTCCATGCTGATGAGTTCCTTATAAGAACGAAATGGTCCTCCATGTTTAATACCATTTCCTTGCATTTTGTTCTGAACGAGCACAAGATTACCTATTAACTCCGAAGTACGAGTTTGATATTGGTTGATTTAATCGATTAATATTCTCTGCTTACATTGTTTATTATTTTTCATGGCGATGGTACCCACTACTTTCTCGTTCACTTTCGAGAAATTATAAAATTTGGGAATTTGTTACATGTGCAATCGAATTAGATAAGATGAACCTTTTTCTAGTAAAATCAATTTTTATTTTTTTATTATTTATTTTTTATATTTTAACTGCAGTCAATTGAAGAGTTTATATGAAAGAAAATAGGCAATTCAATGAATTTCATCCAAGTAATTATCATATAACTAGTGAATATATACTATATGCAGATGACACTACACTGGTTATAAAAGACCACAATATAAACAACTTATCATATAAATCAGAAGATATCAACAAACAAGCAGCCAGTTGGTTCAAATCTAATAAACTGTGTCTTAACCACGAAAAGACCAAACAGTGACTTTTACATCATCCACTATGATACCTGCAAGCGATGCAATATTCTTGGGCATAAATTTTGATACCAGACTAACTTGGAAAAATCATTGTTCCCATCTGAAACAACAATTACAGCCAGCCATATATGCTATACGACATGTAAGGCAAATTATTAACCAACAAACGGCCCTCCAAGTATACTACGCTTTATTTCACTCTCGCATGACTTATGGCCTACAGATATGGGGTAACTCAAATCATGTACAAGAAATACTGGTCACTCAAAAGGAAGCTGTTAGAGCCATAGAAGGTGCAACAATTAGGACTTCCTGCAGACCCATTTTCACTAAATATAAAATCCTGACTGTGATAGCTGAACTCATTATGAGACTGGTTGTTGATGTTGCTGAGAATAAGGGAGAATACGAGAAGAGATCCGACTGCCATACATACAATATAAGAACAAAAGAAGACCTTACCATAAAGGGAACCAGACTGAAAATTACTTCCAGAAAATCTACTGGATTAGGGCATTACAACAAACTACCTCTAGCATGGAGAGTGCTCGAGGCGAAGTTGATGAAGAAGAAGATGAGAGAATACCTACAAGAAAATCCCCCATATAGCCTGACGGAATTCAACGTCAATATTTGATAGTTTCTATTTTCATTTTTTTTGAATGTGACGTAATCACTATGTGATTTGAATAAAAATTATTCTATTCTATTCTATTCTCTACTACTTTCCAGATTTTTATCCTTATAGATGTTGAAGATAGAACAAAATCATATTTTGAGTGCCATAATCTTGAAAATCAATTGAGGGAAGATTTTATTATGGTTTTTGTCAGAAATATAATTAATGCTCTAATATTTTGACAATCTATTTCGGATTCGTTTTGTGAAGGGATATCCTCAAATTGGACTATTTTTAAAAAATGAGAAAATATTTATATGCCTAGATATTCATATGTTCCAAGTGAATGATAACCTGTGTTTTATTTTGCAGGGATCTTTAGATATTGATGCAGAACGTAAAAATTGGAACTTATTGTCAATCCTCAACAAGGCTCACAAGGCGTGACAACAACTTCTAATTTATCAGGTGGTGAAAGATCTTTTTCCACAGTGGCCTTTTTATACTCTTTGTGGCAGTGCATGGAATTTCCATTCTATTTTTTGGATGAGTTTGATGTGTATATGGTGAGTGTTCAATTTACTGCTGGTTTCTTATACAATCAATATTATTTCAGCAATATCTGAAATTATACCATTAGATTAGACTACTTATTGAAGAATAGACCCGAACGCTTGAAATAATCACTATATCAATACATAATAGAATACCAACATTTTTGTGAAAAAATAAAAGGGGTGATTCTGTGATTTATTTATTTATTCTTTTGAATTGAGAGCTAACAAAACAATACATGAAACAAAAAAGTCCCTAGCTGAAGGTTAGTGCAAAACGGAGTTCCATACTACTCCGCGTATGATACCAGAGCTCAGGGAAAACCTCAGTAGAAAAACCCTGTCTCGCCGTTTTTACAAAATTGAAACCTAAAACTATTCGAAAAAATACCTTCAATATTCAGATACAAAATACTTAATTCTTGCTTTGGGGCCAGGAGGGTGTTTTAAACCAGGTCTGGCTTTCCAAGTGATGATTTTCAAATCTTTTTCGTTATTATCATGTAAGCCATGATATTATGGCGGAGGATGAGCAGCTAGCACCAGAGTTGATATGTCACTCGAAAGTACACTAAATGAGTGTGCATAATTATTGATATTTCATTGAAAAAACCCTTGGAAAATGAGACTAATTTTGTTAACTTCAGAATCGTGATATTTATCTCTTTACTAGGGCTCGGAATGATATTGGACAATTCGAATGTTTGAATATTCGAATTTTCCTTCATCGCTTCAATTCGAATATTCGAAAATAGAATATTCGAATTATTTGAATGAATTATTTATAATTATTTGAATTAAGCTTATTATTGAGACAAAGCGAATAAATAAATTTAAGTAATATTTTTATTCCATTAAGAGATCAATTTTCTGGCTATTCAAATGTTAGGCATTCGAAAATTAATAACCTATTCAAACCATTGCAAAGTAAGTATTTATTCCGAATTAGCATTTCCACTATTGTTTTTCTGTCTCGTTGTCATAAGCATATCTTCAAATTTTTAGAATCTGGATTCATAGTAATGTTTCATTTGCAAATTCATTTGTTCAGGCAATGTTATTTCCTTTTGAAGAATGCTGCATTCATAACCAACCTTCTCTGAATAAATCAATTGATTGAGTTATAAGTTTTTCTGTTTAGAAAAAGAGGCTTCATTCAAGGTGAACAGCTCCTAAAATTGGTGAAATCCCCTTCAGAATGAATGAAAAAACACACGCGTTAGCTAAAGCGGAAGTATTTATTTACAATAATTCCCACCCACGGTTTTCTAGAAGGTTATACTTCGGTCATTTTTATGACCCTACCCCCGTATACTGGGCAATACTGGCATACAACAATATAACGTAACAAGCTATTGTTATTTCTCAGGGTGGTTACTGGTTAGCCATAAACCATTTGTTTTGCATTTTATTCATTCAGAATTTTTCAAGGAAATCCTCATCAAACTAATTTCAGTAATTTCAGACGGTACAAGAAATTATTCATTTAATGATTAAACGCTTTCAAATCAAATTCGAAAGAAAAAAAAATGCAATAGTTCCAAAGTTCCATCATTCGACTGAATTCAGGCAAATTCCCTCTCTGTTTGCAATGCCACATTTTTCTTTACCCCTTGGCCGACGCACGTTCGTAAGTTCGTATTCAGTTTACGAGCTTAGTATTCTTCATCCTTCCATGTAGTCTAATAACTAGGCACTCTAGATGAACATTCTGAACTCCAAAAAGTCGAATATTCTAATAAATTCGAATATTCGAATAAAATTAGGATATTCGAATAAAGCATGAAACGAATATTCGAATTGATTCATCCCGAAAATTCCGAGCCCTACTCTTTACCACGCCCGCAATAAGAGTTTTTCTGCGCACATACTCTCTTGTAGAAAATTCATTGCCCTTTCCGAATATGTGGTCAAATTCGGTGAGACTACAAGGAAAACTGAATAATGATCATTTCAGAGAAAAAACTCGAAATATTTCATGAAATCAAGAAATGTTAAATTGTAGAATAACCGTCAATATTTCGACCATGTGTTATATGACATTTTTTGTTGCAAATCACTCGTATAATCTCCCCTTGAAGTTTGTCCACTTTAAAAGTAGACACCATGTATACACCGAACCTACTCAAAGTATGTATCAGCATCTATCGACGACGCCAAACCACCTATGAGAGAAAACTTGTATCCCCTGAGAATAGGAAAACGTTTTTCAAGTATTTACGGAGCTCCTTGAATAGTTAATTGTCACTTCCAATGGTTCGCACCCCTTCAAACGAACTGTGCAATAACCCCCTGTAGACTTCGGATGCTTTCGCTGAGGTTTTTTCCTCGGCTTTTTCCACAGAACCCGATGGCCCGTTACCATATATTCGGCGAGATTTCTATGCCTGATACAGAGATAGACGAGGCTATGTTATCTTCTTAATGTGAAAGCGGACTCGGCTTCTGGACGGGATGGCATCACGTCCAAGCTTCTCCAGTCTTGTGCAAATTCACTTGCTTGGTCACTGTCTATGATATTCTCATGTTCCTTAAACACCGCGAAACTGCCTAGAGACTGGTTGTCGGCATCTGTGACTCCAGTTTTCAAAAACGTCGATAAATTGTCTCCTGGAAATTACCGACCAATTAGTTTGCTTTCGACAGTATCAAAAGTCCTGGAGCGGATAGTTTTTGTGTGATCAAGTTGTCCGGTTCTCCACACTTCATTAAATCATTTCGGAAAACCAGCATAAGTTCATCTCAGGCCGTTCCACACTAACTAACCTGATACTCTGTGTAAAAGAGTGGACTGGGGCATTAGACTCTGGTGCTCCGGTGGATGTAGTATACCTTGACTTCTAGACTATGTTTTCCATAATGATTACTAACAATCTGAATATTTGTGAGTAGCTTCATTTTGACGAGACGCCCAACTTTTCCTCTACGAAAATTCTCGATAGTGAGGGCTAATACAGTATGGAGGGGTCAAAAGTGTTAAATGGGCGAATGTTCAAATTTTATAACTAACAGCTACTTTGTTAATTAAATCTTGAAGCAATTTTATTACAAATTGAGAGCAATAATTGTCCTACAAAAATGATGATTCTAGTGTCCCCCACTCCCAACATGTATCAACAACAAGGTCTAAAAAAATTATTACTAACCGGCTGGTCACATTGTCCTACAAATTGAGTGGTACGTTTTTCCAGTCCTACGCTTGGAAATTGTCAATTTTACGATACTACTTTTTTTATTACTAACTGTAGAACATAAATATATATGATAGGTTAGCGTATTTCTTACCATTATAAAACAGTGTCCTACAAAAAAATGCTTAGTCCGACAAGAATTATTCAAAATTGAATAGTGCAACTGCAGCTGTTGTAAAACAAATTCCATGAAAAGGTGTAGCACGATTACAATTCAATAAATAAAACAAATATGATCTTTTTTAAATTTTAATATATATTTTTTTAATTGATAAAATAGAAAAATATATACATATAAAATTAATAAATTAATCTTCATCAGATTCACTCGATGTTTTTTCTTCGCTACTAATTTCACTTTCTTCATCTTCATCTTCTTGGCTACTATCATTTTCGTCTATATTATAGGACTCTGTGAAAAAATAATTAAAATAGTTAATAGATTGCATAATAATAATTGATAAACTATAAAAATATTTATAAATTACCTTGTATATCAGAAGAGATTTCTTAAAATGACGGACTTTGAGGACCATCGAACCAATCTTCTTCTTCTCTGTGCGATGCCTTACCGGCCGAACTGAGGCCTAGTGGCCCATTGTTCACCCGCATCGTTCCATAGAGACTCAGCTCCTCAGACAGGAAGACAGAAACGTCGCGAGCCTGCCAGGAGTGGTCCCTCTCACCATAAGAATAGAAGGTGTTGGATTTCCTAGGTGTGTTGACCTTAACTCAGTAAGGTTTTCACAGTTGAACAAAATATGCTCAACCGTTTCATCAGTACTCCTGCACCACCGGCATAGGGAGCAGCTCGTCAATCCCATTTTCTTCAAATGCTTGTTAAACAGGTGACCAGTCAATGCACCAGTCACCAGACCGAGTTGTTTCCTCTCCAGCAACAGAAGCCTATTGACCTCAGATCGCGAGGACGGTCTCTCAATGAGAATCCTCGACCACCTCAGGCTCACCCCTGCGCTCCATTCCGAGGAAAATTCCCTGTTCAGCCAGTTCCTGAAGAAACTTCTGACAGATGTGCGACAGATTGGCAGCGAAGGCTCCGGACCAACAAATGCTAATCCGGCTCCCCGCCTAGCCAGTTCATATGCCTTGACGTCACCAGGTATATCCGCATGAGCCGGACACCACTTACAAAAAGTTATCAGAGCCCAGCCCACGCAGAGCTTTCCTGCATTCTTCTACCAAAAGAGAATCAACTCTAACATCGGATAGAGATTTCAGAGTTCCCTGGCTGTCGCAACATATATAAATGTGCTGGCCAGAGTATCCCCTGCGAATATTCTCCAGTGCGCATGCAAGAACCGCAAATAGCTCAGCCTGCACAGTCCTTCCCCAGAGGGATAGCCTGATTGAAGTGAGGACCCACGATTCCGGCCCCAGACCCTGTTGCTGTGACAGAGCCATCAGTGAACCAGGTGGGACCCTCTGGACTAAGAAGCATGTTTGATGAAGACCATAGGTCTCTGTCGGAAACAATTACCCTGTAGGGTTTGTCGAAGTAGAACTTAGTGCCCGCGCGGTCACCTCTCTGGAGAAGGGGAGCGTGAGCATCCTTAACCATTTTGAGGGCCCTCGCGTGCCCAGTGAAGAGTCCTCCATCGCGCCATTGTCCCCGTTCCCAGATTCCCAGAGCTGTCTTCATAGCCACCTCATTCACAACTAGGTGCAAAGGAGGGAGACCCAGCAGACATTCCATCGCTGCTGTAGGGGTAGACCTCAGAGCGCCTGTAATACTTAAACAAGCTTTCCTCTGGCATTTAGTCATAATGTTCATAATGTTCACACCACAGAGGCATAGGTCAGGATAGGCCTCACCACGGCAGTATACAACCAGTGCATAACGTGCGGTTTGAAGCCCCACCCATTACCCAGCACCCTCCGAGTAGACCAGAATATAACATTGGCTTTATTCGTTTGGGTCTCAACGTGTTTGTTCCACAAAAGTTTGCGGTCCAATATCACCCCGAGATAACGAACTTGTTCGGATAGAGTGAGCCCAACTCCAAACAGACTGGGAAGTCGTAAGTTGCTAGGCACCCTCTTTCTAGTAAAGAGAACCATCTCTGTCTTACTAGGATTTACCGAGAGCTCGTTTTTCAAGCACCATCGTTCAACCCGTCGCAGAGCATTCTGCATCAGATCCCCAATGACACTGATCACCTTACCCCTGATTAATATAACAAGGTCGTCCGCATAGGCCACCACAACGAACCCAGCCTTCCTCAACTCCACCAGGAGCCATCCAGGACGAGATTCCACAGTAGCGGAGACAGAACACCGCCCTGCGGACATCCCCTTCCTGGTGAGCCCCCTATGGTCGAGCCGCCTAGCCGAGCCACGATGCTGCGTGAACCAAGCCGAGACCCCGTCCACCGACAAAGAGTAGGAGGAACACCATGTCTGGCCAACGCAGATTGCATCACACCAAACGCAGTGTTATTGAAGGCACCTTCTATATCAAGAAATACAGCTAGGGTGTACTCCTTGTTATGTATTCCGTCCTCAATACAGTTAACAACTGAGTGAAGAGCAGAATCTACTGATTTGCCCAGCTGATACGCATGCTGGGAGGGGTGCAGTGGTATAGCCACTAAAGCATCGTCCCTGATGTATCTTTCCACCAACCTCTCCAGTGTCTTGACTAAGAACGAGGAGAGGCTAATTGGTCGAAAGTCATTCGCTTTTGTATGCGATGGTTTTCCAGGCTTGGGTATGAAAATTACCTTCACCTTTCTCCAGGACAATGGAATGTGACCTAGAGCCAGACTCGCACGGAGAACGTGAAGCAGTGGGGAGGCCAGCACTACCAGCCCCTTGGACAGCAGAGCCGGAACAATGCCATCCTCACCAGCTGCTTTATAAGATTCGAAACCGTTGATCACCCAACGAAGTCGAGAATGTGTAACGACACGTGCAGCCAGCTTCCAGTCCTCGTATGAGGCCCGTCGATGGCATACACCCTGTGTGTCTTCATTCTTAGCGAAGCCAGGAAAATGCGTCTCTAAGAGATGTCTCAAGCTTTCTTCCTCTGAGCCCGTCTTTTGCCCACTAGGAAGATTTAAGTAGTCAATCCTCGGAGGGCCCCCAGCAGAGAGGACCCGCCTGAGCCTGTTAGCTTCAGGCGCACCCTCAATATCACTACAGAAGCGCCTCCAAGATTCTCGCTTAGACTTTCTTATAAGTCCTTTGTACACTCTCAGTGCCGACTTATAGTCGTCCCAGTCACTTGCAAAGCCGGATCTCATTGCCTTGTTAAAGAGATGCCTGCTGGTGCGTCTGGCATCATTAATTTCAGGAGTCCACCATTTCGTTTGACCCTTCGGTCTACGAACCTGGGGACTGCAACTGCTATGATAGGCTGAGATTATGGCCTCCTGAAACTTCTCAGCTGCAGTGTCCAATTCTCTCGAAGTCCTAGGCTTGGGATGCACCTGTCCCAGGTTTTCAGAGAGGAATGCCAGATATCTGGACCAGTCTGTTTTTCTGGGGTTCCTGAAAGTTACCGGATCCCTTGTCGGGCTGCCTCCACTGATGGTGAAGCAGATGTGCCGGTGATCAGACAGTGAGATCACCTCCGTGGCCACACGCCAATCCATTATGCAATCAGCGATGGAGCTGCTGCACATAGTGACGTTAAGAACCTCCCTTCTACTTGACGTGATAAAGGTAGGTTCTTCACCCTTATTGAGAAGGTGTAAACTGGTTGAAAACAGGAAATCAGCTAGAGCCTCACCCCTGGGGTTCACATCAGTGCTGCCCCACAGAATGTGATGCGCATTCGCATCACATCCAATGAGCAGGGGCCAGCCTTTCCGCTCACAGAACGTCACCAGCTCCACCATCTCCTTCGATGGTGGTGGATCCGGAGAGTCGTATGGAAGGTATGCCGAGCATACCACCAAGTTTTCCAGCGGTCCCCTGAAATCAGTAAACCGGGCCGCTACTAGATCCCTGAAACAGAAATTTGTTAATAATTGAGCCCCCAAGTCAGAAGAAGCGAGTATGCACGCCCTCGGATTTATGTCCTTGGGCGAACAGAAGAGCCTACTTCCACTGAAGGAGAGACCCCTCACCTCGCCACCTCTAATCCAGGGCTCCTGAATCAGGTTTATGAATGTCTGCACCTTCGCCAGCTGCAACCGGAGAATATCGGTTGCCGCAATGCAATGGTGCAAGTTTATTTGCGTTACAAATGTGTTGGCCGCCATGAGGAGAGATGAATCCTCAGTCGGCCAACTGTTCCGTTGTACCCGCAGATCCTGGAGGATCAGCAGATCCCGGAGGATCAGCAGATCCCGCATGATCATGGTCCGAGTGCCCTCCACCTCCTCACGGGTCCCCTCACTTGGAGCAGCCCTCGTATTCGAGGAGGTCGTGGCACCCGTGTTACGGCTTGGACCTTGGATGAGCCTGAAGGTACCCATCCTCATTCCAATGCCGACTTGGAATTTACAATTCTTCAAGACTTCTAGAGATGCCTTGTCCACCCCCAGAATGATTTGCACCATATCAGGCCCATCACTCCGGTTGTAGACTCTCCAGCCCCTAGTCTTAAGAGCCGGAGTCGACATCTCTATCCGTCTGAGAATCAGTCCCGTTGGCGATGAGCTTTGAGCACCCTTCACCATCAGACTGACTCTCGTTGGTCTTTCCAGGTCCTTCACCTCAATCATTTTGAGGCGGAGTCCTTTAGGAAGTTTCAGTCTGGACAGGTTAGTACACAGCCAGTCCACACTGAATCTGTCCACACAGGAGGTGACAATTGCACCTTGGTGGTTGAGCTCAACACCCTGGAACCGCGGGTAGGGCATGCCAGGTAGGATCTTGTCCATCCCGGCAGCCACCGCTAGCTCCACAGCGTTGAGGTCCTCCTTGGAGAGCGCCCTGTCTGGCCAATCCTCGTGAACGAGGACCACCTTCAAGGGCAAACTCGCCACCTCATTGTAAGAGGGCCTATCCGGAAGGTGGTTAGCCTTCTTCGCAGGTCTCTCACACGAGGGTGGAGTGACCGATTCGGGGGCGTCCCTTTTAGAGCCACCAGCCCGTGGAAGGGGGGAGTTCCCGACTGCCGACTCTCCCGTCACTTGACGGGCTGAGTCCGCGCGAGCCCTCCTCGCCTTCCTTTTCTCCGCACCTGTGCGGTTCCGCCTTTTGTCAGCGGGCCTCGAAGAAGGCCCCGATTGTGAAGTCCCTTCATATCCTGAAGGGCCCTCACTCAGAGTCTTCTCCGGGATTTTACCTCGAGCCCCTCCAGAAGAGGAGCCTTTGGTGTCAGGGTGTTTGGCACCCTTTGTATCATTAAATTTACCTTTTTCCATGTAAATCCCACGAGTAACCTAAGAAAATATGGACGTCCCCAGCAGAGCTTGGATACTGGGGGAAGGTCTTTTACAAGGGGATGCGACCCGGTTTCCCCAGGGAATCGTTCGCGACATACTTCACCCAGGTGCCATTCAGCCCTCGGCACGATATCTCACACCTTGGCTTGGGGTGGTCAATCTTAGTTTCGCCACTCCTCCGGAATCTCATCGACATGGGTGTTGGCCCTGCCAGGAACCGGAGTTCCAGCCGCAGAGATTCCGAGTATCACTACTACAAGCCCCCACACCACGACAAGGTGCTGACCCAGTGGGGGATCGAACCAATAGTATTCGTATTCGCCTTCAATTACTGTCCACCCATAATTTTCTGTTCTGGGGTTTCTTCTGTGAGACTTTGCATGTGTGCAGTACACCATACACTGTACAGAGTTCTTTTTACTTGCTGTAACAGAGCTTCTTTCGTTGGTGGCAAACTTGAAGAATCATATCCTATAATATATATTTTTTTTAATTTTTTTGTTTTCATTATTGCATTTATAACTTTTTTCAAATAATTCATATCTCCCTTTATCAATGTCATTGTTTGTTTTTGATGCATAAATTCTACATACATATTCTTCTTAATTTTCTAAAATGTCAGTTGATGTTGTTAATTCCGTAGATACATATCGTTGAAGTTGTAGAAAAGCTTTATGAAATTTTGTATTTTTTCTTAAAATATTGAATGGCCTCTTTTTTCATTTTCGGTATAAAGCAGGATTGTAATCATTCCCCGTAAAAGTATAATAAACACAAAAGTTATAGGTATAGGAAAAACGTACCACTCAATTTGTAGGACAATGTGGCCATTTCATAACGGAAATATTTGCTAAGCAACAGTGAAAAAATCAGCCGGTTAGAAATAATTATTTTAGACCTAGTTGTTGGAACATATTGGGAGTGGAGGACACTTTAATAGAATCATCATTTTTGTAGGACAATTACTGTTTTCAATTTGTTATAAAATTATTTCAAAATTTAATTAATAAAGCAGCTGTTATTAATAAAATTTGAACATTTACCCATTTAATACTTTTGACGCCGCCATACTGTATTTGCTCTCACTATAGCGATTTTGCGTAAAGGAAAAAGTTGGGCGTCTCGTCAAAATTAAGCTAATCACAAATATTCAGATTGTTAGTAATCATTTTTAATTGTGGTTTCTGTGCTACAATTTCCGAGCGTAGGACTGGAAAAACGTACCACTCAAATTGTAAGACAATGTGACCAGATCATAAAGGAAATATTTGCTTAGCAACAGTGAAAAAATCAGCCGGTTAGTAATAATTTTTTTAGACCTAGTTGTTGATACATGTTGAGAGTGGGGGACACTTTGATTGAATCATCATTTTTGTAGGACAATTATTGTTTTCAATTTGTAATGAAATTGTTTCAAGATTAATTGATAATGTAGCTGTTAGTCATAAAATTTGAACATTCACCCATTTAACACTTTTGACGCCTCCATACTGTATTAGCCCTCACTATCGAGAATTTTCGTAGAGGAAAAAGTTGGGCGTCTCGTCAAAATGAAGCTACTCACAAATATTCAGATTGTTAGTAATCATTATGACAAACAGGCGCTGGCCCATAGACTATTCTGTAGAGCAGGGGCCTCCAAACTTTTCAGCCTGAGGGCCTCAATATATCCCCAGCAAATGCGTAAGGCCAGAATACTTAACCGCGTGATTCAGTAGCTTCGGGACTCGTGCAAAAGTTGATGAGCTAATGAGCTTTCGCGGGCCGGATTCTTGAAACTGGCAGGCCAGATTTGGCCCGCGGGCCGTAGTTTGGAGACCCTTGCTGTAGAGCATTCGACAAGTTTCCGCAACGTCACCTCATAAAAACCTTGAAACATTTTGGCATCAGGGGGACCGTATTGGCATGTATTGCGGCTTTTCTGGAAAATCGATCATTTCGGCTAAGAGTTGGTCGATCTTTTTCTACTGATAGGCCCGTTACCTCTGTAGTTCTCCAGGGATCCGTCCTTGGACCTGTGTTGTTTTTATTTTATACTTCCAATCTTCCTTCTCTGCTCAGTTCGACTTGTTCTATGTTCGCGGATGATACCAAAATATTCAATTATCCTCTCATCCGACCCTTAGCTTTACAGTCTGATATACAATCTATTTCTGCTTGGTGTGACGATTGGCTTCTACCCTTAAATTTAGATGTTGAGTACTGCAAATTGGTAGGAACAATCCACGAATTATTTATTCAATTAACGGATCAACCTTCGCAAGCGTTTCCAGCCACTGCGACCTTGGCCTGACAATACACTAATAACCACACACTAAAAATGGAGAAGTTCTTATTAAATTGATTATGAATATTTGTTTGAACTAGTTCTAGAGAATGGAGATTGGTTCAAATTATGTCAGTAATAGCTAAATGGATAACTACCTACTTACATAAGTTTTGAAAGTATGATTCCCAATTTATTTTTGTACAAGTGAACATTATTGTGGTAATTTCCTTCATGAGAAACATCCATATTAGTAACTTCAAATGTCTCTATAGAAATCTGGGATTCGATTGATATGAACGATGTTCAAAACAATCAAAACTTGTTCTATATTATACTCCGTTCACAAAGTAGGCGTTTGTTTATGTATCTCAAGTTGGCAGTATTTACTGTCATAATGTAAAATAAAGTCAACGTTGCCGAATGTATATACAGGGTGTTTCATCATAAACTGGACAAACATATATTTTCGTGTAGAGGACATCGGGAGAATCATTTTTGCCTTATACAATATATCCCGTTTTCGAAGCATAAGCGAGATACAGGGTGTCAAACGTCATTTTTGAGCAAGATTCTTATGAGTTTGGTCAGTTATGTATAACACTTGGTGTAACGGTTTTTGGTCAAATCTCAGTATTTTTGGGTCCTCTATTCAGAAAAGTTGACGAACTCCGAAAAAAAAATTACAAAATGGCGGAAAACCTGCAATGTTCCAAATTTTTTTTTGCGGTTGTCAAATTGACTTTTGTTTTCTGAATGAACACAATTTGCTAAGACTTTCTGTGAAAAAATTTTGTTCAAACATCGAACACAATTTTTTTTACATGTCTACAGCGATGAAAAAATTTCACTCGAAATGGATGAAATTTTGTACAATTGTACTTCTTGAATTATCAATCACGAATATGAAAACAGAATCGTAAAATATCGAACGGTTTCGTTACTACAGTCATTCAAATGTTTCGTTCGGACCTCTGAAATATTGAAAATAAAATTGTTTTGGGTTCTAGAATCAAAATAATTGAATTATTGGCATGTTTAAACATTCTAGATGAATTTATAAGAAAAAAATCAGTGAAACTTAGTTGGGACTCGAAACGACCTATAGTCCGTTCACGAAAGGTTGAGCCGTCGGTTGGCCATGGAAATTTGGCATATTCCACTGTGTATATTAAAATTTTAGGTTATGATCTTTATTTTCTTGTCAGATTGATACGCAATGTTGTAAATATTGCATAGAGTTCTCTGATAACTCGCAAGCTCGTCGGACGAGACCGGGTACATTCGGCAACGTTGACTTCATTTTACTTTATGACAGTAAATACTGCCAACTTCAGATAAATAAAGAAACGCCTACTATGTGCTCAACCTTTCGTGAACGGACTATAGGTATTAAATAGGGAAATGGCACTGTTATAAGGATAATAATATTCGTTGCCAGGCAACGGTAGTTCGTAGTTAGAGTTTGACTACTGGCTAAATTACATTCACTGAAATTAAAATACTAGTCCAACTCTATGAACTACGAACTACTGTTGCCTGGCAACGATTATTAATATCCTTAGAACAGTGCCATTTCCCTATTTATTACCTACGTCGTTTCGAGTCCCAACTAAGTTTCACTGATTTTTTTCTTATAAATTCATCTAGAATGTTTAAACATGCCAATAATTTAATTATTTTGATTCTAGAACCCAAAACAATTTTATTTTCAATATTTCAGAGGTCCGAACGAAACATTTGAATGACTGTAGTAACGAAACCGTTCGATATTTTACGATTCTGTTTTCATATTCTTGATAATTCAAGAAGTGCAATTGTACAAAATTTCATCCATTTCGAGTGAAATTTTTTCATCGCTGTAGACATGTAAAAAAAATTTGTGTTCGATTTTTGAAAAAATTTTTTCACAGAAATTCTAAGAAAATTATGTTCATTCAGAAAATAAAAGTCAATTTGACAACCGCAAAAAAAAATTTGGAACATTGCAGGTCTTCCGCCATTTCGTAAATTTTTTTCGGAGTTCGTCAACTTTTCTGAATAGAGGACCAAAAATATTGAGATTGACCAAAACCATTACACCAATTGTTATACATAACTGACCACACTCATAAGAATCTTGCTCAAAAATGACGTTTGACACCCTGTATCTCGCTTATGCTTCGAAAACGAGATAATGTGGAACCCCGGTAGTCCGGCCCCTGTCTAATCCGGCGCCCCCTGTAATCCGACATGGTCTATTATTTATACCATACATAATGAAGTATAATTAGTATTTCAGAGTACATATATGTACATAAGTATGTATAAAGAATCTTATCATTGGATCTGTAATTTGTCGGATTACAAGGTACTCTTTTGTAAAAAAATCCGGACTATAGGCCTTAGGCATTACTCTATAATCCGACGAATTCGATAGTTCGACACTGCCCTGCAAAATGTTTGTCGGACTACCGGGGTTCCACTGTATATTGTATAAGGCAAAAATGATTCTCCCGATGTCCTCTACACGAAAATATATGTTTGTCCAGTTTATGATGAAACACCCTGTATAGGTAATAAACTTCAAAATGGTAAACACAATCGAATTGGGAATAAACACATTCAAAATGGGACTAATCAATATCATATTGGGAATATATATTTCCGCTTGACTTTGATACTCCAAAAATATTGTCAAATAATAAAGGTATTCATCAGATCATTTTGTGTGTTTTGTATATAACTATGTCGCGTTACATAAAAGGATCGGAAGCATCGAATGTTCAAAAGTAGTGATTAAGCTGAAATAATCATATCAAAAGGTTTCTTTCTCATTAAATATCGATCAAACTATAGAATAATAATGAAATACTTGAGACGGGTTATGTCAAAGTGATATATAGGCTAGTAAAGAAGCTTATGGAAGCTGCTAGCCATTCTCTGTTCTTTCATAGAAAATGTTGACATATTTTATTCATTCTGATCTTTATTGCTGGAAATGCAGCTTTCCTCAATGATTCCTATATTTATCTGAGGGAAAACTAAAGTAATAATTACGTCTAATTTTTTTTAGGATAAACTCAATAGGACAAAAGTTTTTGACATCTTGTTACATCATGCAGGCAAAAAACCACAGCTGCAGTTCGTGTTTTTGACACCACAAGATATATCCTTTTTGAATAATCAAGTTACAGTTTTACGGTATGTTGAATATGTAACCATTTTTTATCTTTTTATAAAATCTTTTGGTTTTAGGCTAGAAGCTCCAAAGAGATTAAACGATTGTTGATGCAGATTAAATATCCTACCTATACAATATATTAATGTTTAATATTTTTCATATTTGTTCTTGAAATATTTTTTCCATTCGAAGTGGAAAAATGTTGATAAAGTATTTTCGTATTTTTCTGTTGTATTCGTAAAATGATAATAAATAAATATTTTCCTATAGCAAGTTTTTTTGGAATACTGCAAAAATATTAATTATTGAATGTTTTCTGTTACAACAGGAAATGATGTGTGCATTTAAAATCATCTTCAATATTTGCAAAGATATACGGGAGGTTCCATATAAATTATAAAAAGTTAAGGGTATTTCCGGAAGTAAAGTAAAAAAAATGTACCGGGTGTTCTAAATTCGTTGTCTAGCCCTTTCGAGACGAAATTATTTTCTGAAGTCGTGCCTTATATACGGGGATTTTCAGATCCTTCGCATGCGTGCGTCTCCCGCTTTGAGTATCCGCGCTTTTTAGCGGTTGCCGTCGTTTGGGACTGATGCGCGACTAAGCAATATTCTTCTAAATCGGCTTCATTAAGATTTTTCTTATTTCTACAACTTATAATTTGAAAACTCACTACAATGAAACCTTTTTCTCACAAAGGTAACCGTTCAACGCTCGACAAAATAATATAATAATAATAAGTTAGGATTATTCAGATCAGGCGACGTAGTCTTCGCTTATTGATAATAATTTACAGATATGTAAGGCCAAGAAATGATACTCGCTATAGAACGCATCCGTGCGCTTCCCGTATTATAATGCTATTTTGAGTAGTTCGAAAATATGCGTCCCCCGCGTATAAGTCAGTGAGCGATTTGCGCGTTTTAGCGGTTCCCGTCACGAAAGGGCTAGTGAGGGGATCTCAGAAATCCGATGAGCTAGAACAAAATGAGTGGCACATTTTCTCGATTTTTGAGAGAATTCATTAGGTGAAAACCACAACCTTCTAAGTTCTCCTAACTTCTTTATTACTGAAGATATAAACATGAAACTAAAACATTATAAAGGCATCATCGGGTTTCTGAGATCCCCTCACTAGACAACGAATTTAGGACACCCGGTACATCAGTTACATTTTGCTCCATTGCGCTTAACTACCTGCAGAATTTCATAAATTTTGTCGTTTTCGTTTAAAAGCATTGAACTTATAACCCGTGGAAGGTGTCTAACCGTCAGATGTGGCGTAATGTTTATAACGCAAATAAGAGTCACGTGACTAGGGGAAGAAACGCGGCATATTTGAACTGAATTCAAAGCGATTTTGCGTTTTTCTTCAATTTCGAATCACTTTGACGTACCTACTCATTTTTTTTGTTAGACTTCTCGAACTTATATTTCCTTGTAATATTTTGGAGGTAGGCAAAGGATTCCATAATAAAAACGTATTAATTTGTCTTGCATTCATTTGTTTCCGAATGAGAGAAAATTCTCAACATTGGATGTCAATTATATTCAATGAACTATCAAAAAATTGAAGGTTTCTGTTAAATCTTGTCGTTTTGGTAGAATTAATTTTGTATATAATATTTGTTGAAGATTTGTTTATTTAGAATAGCTTATATTTTTTTTGGAATCATGCATATTATTACAAATTACTTTCGAAGTATTGTAGGTACACGATTTTAAACCCTGATCGAAAATGTACTCATTCAAATTGAGAAAAAATATCGGTTAGCATTGATTCCGCTCGCTTCGTCCTAGTGACAAGCACATTATCTGTGCGTCTAAATATATGATTTTTTTATTTTGAGATGATTGTCACATGTTTTTTGATATAATTATAATCAGATGTACAAACCAACTCATCATATTGTCATCTCACTTAAGATTCCTTATACTATTTTCATGATATGAAAGGAAGGTTGGTAAAAAAACTCACAGAAATGATTAAAATGACTTTATTTTCGAGTAAAAGAGAGATTTTCAATACATGTGGTGGGGTTCTTAAGGAAAAATTGAAATTGAAATACAATATTGATAATTAGCATGAATAAAAATTGAAGATAAAATGAACTAATTTTGTGTACTTCTGTCGAATATGGTGTTTTGAGTTTTGAGTTGCGAAACCTCGAGGGCAATGAAAGAGAAAATTGACTCAATATATTGTCAAAAGTCAGAAGTTAATGAACTCATGGCACATGAAAAGTTTCACCAATATATAGAATGGATCTAAGTGACTCTGTGGCAAAGCATGTAGTCAAAATCGAAAATTTATCACAGCAAATCAAAGATTGTGGTCATTCTGTCAGCGAAACTGCCATAGTAACAAAAATCTTGAACACATTGCCACAGAAATATAGAAATGTAAGGCAAGCTTGGCTCTCAATGGATGAGAGAAAGCAAACAGTGAAGAACCTGACTGCCAGACTCCAAGATGAAGAACAAAGCTTGACAATGTTTGAAGAAGAACCACCAACATCTTTTTGGGTCGTCACTCTCATAGCTATCAACGGATAAAACACAGCATAAGAAAAACATCCTAAAATGCCACCTTCGGAAAAGTAAGCGAGACTTCTCAGAACTGGCACTTGTATGACTTCAGTTTGTCTATCGAATTGATACTTGAACACAAAGAAAGAAGACTGTGCTCCAATATTTCTAATCGATGTCAACGCCATTCCTCTGTATAACTCTTCAAGTCCTGCCGTCCTTTAAATTTGCTGAAATGCGTGAAACATGTTTTTGTATGTGTGGTTGAATTTTTCATTTATCAAAAGAGTTTGCTCTCTCTCGGATATATCGATATGTTCACCAGACCTTGCCAACAGATGCACCTGGGGTGTCAGATATGATCCTGGAATGAGTGATCATTTTCCAATCGAAATCTCCATATACGGAGATTATAATCCCCCATTAAATCATTTTATGTCCACAAGAAAATTCAAAACTGATAAAGCGGACTGGCCAAAATATTGTGACTACTTATATGAACTCATTGCTGAATAGTTCTTCAGTAAAGTCAATTGCTGATTTCGAGGACATGGCGACGGAATGTGCTCAAGTTTCCATACCAAAGATAAAAAAAAATTCTATAGCAAATATAGGATAATTTGGTGGGATGAAGAGCTGAGTGTACAAGTTAAAAAGAGGAGGGAGGCATTCCGAAGATATGTAAATGAACCTTCCAAAGATAACTTTGCTGAGGCGAATCGGGTCAGAGCTCAAGTGAAGGTTACTATGGCTTCTTTTGAAAAGTTTTGGAGAATATCTCTTTTGAAAAAAGTAGGATAACATGGAAGATAATAAATAAATTTCACGGTAACAAGGATCAGTCAGGTATAAAAAAACCTCCATCAGGTGAGGTTTTAGTACGACTAATGGAAAAACTGGCTCCTGTGGAAGATACTTTAGCACCTGTTATGACCCTAGATAATGGAATTACAACACCATATTTTGACATAAATGAGCCCAACACTGCTCCGGGACTAAATTCACTGACGTATCCCTTATATAGGAATATGCCATATCAGGCAAAACTTAAACTTCTGTCCATCGTAAATGACCTATTGGACAAGCCGGGCGAAATACAAGAAAAGAAGAAGAAGAAGAAAATACTCATAATACCTTTTGTTAAACCAGGACGCAAGCCAGATGACCTTTCCGGTATCAGACCAATAGGCCTAGCCCCATGTGTAGTGAAAATTATTGAGACACTAATTAAGAATCGGTTAGAGAAAACATTTGAATCTTTATTAGACACTAACAACAATTTAATATATGGTTTTCGCAAAGGTAAATCGATTAATGATAACTTAGCTTACATGATAACGAAAGTTTATAATACATTTGCACGAGGGCAATTTGCCATTATCATATTCCTCGACATTAAATCAGCATACGATAACGTAAACATCAACATATTAATAGGTGATATGGTGGAGGCAGGGATCCCGATGAAGCTTATTAGATTAATAGAAGCTATGTTAAAAAAGAGACAATTGTTTATAAGAGATCAGAAAGCAGGAAAGCTGATCGGACCCTGGATAACAAGTAAAGGCCTATTACAAGGATCGAAAACCAGCCCACCATTGTTTAATTTTTACGTGAAAGATATAATAATAATAATAATAATAGTTTATTCTACCCAACAGGAAATTTCCCAATAATAGGGTAACAAATTGACTATGAATAATATAAAACAATTATTCAAACAAAATAATACATTCAATGCCACATCAATAAACAATAACCGCCCCGAACTAAAAAAACAAATTAAACTTAAGTTCGTCAGCAGCTTTGCACAATCGATATACCGGAGCCTGCTCGAGTATGTTGGTTCGAGGTTTTGGGAGTCGAAAAGTTGAAGTGGTCCTCGTTTCAACTCTAGGTACGCGAATGTCAACCCTGGACAGTAGATGAGGTGAATCAATTCTTCCACTGACTAGCTTTTGCGCAAATTTAGCGCACTGTCGCTTCTGTCTCTCCTGCAACGTTGAAATTCGCATTTCCCGCATGATCTCCGATAAATCCGCACCACGTTCAGGATACCTGCCGGTCTTTCTGTATTCGGCACACTTCAAGAATTTTCGATGAATGCGTTCAAGTGATGTTAGGTGGGTACTATATATCGGAAACCAAACCACGTTGGCGTACTCTAATTTGCTGATGACAAGAGAAAAATAGAGAATTCTGAGAACAGAAACATCAGGGAATTCTTTGGAACACCGGAACACAAAGCCCAGAGATCGACTAGCGGAGGAACAAAGCTCCTCGATATGAGGAACAAAGCTGAACGTTGAATCAAATAACACCCCCAAATCGCGAAACCGATCTCCACTAGGAATAAGACAATTACCAATTGAATAATTGAAGGTGAGAGGATGTAAACTTCTTGTGAATGTCACCTTAAAACATTTTTGAACATTCAAATTAAGTCCATTGCGCGAGCACCAAACATGAACTAACTCCAAGCTGGACTGGAGTAGCTCTGAGTCAGCAATTCCGCGTATCCTCAGGTAGAGCTTGAAATCATCTGCATAGGCCAAGGCTAAGCAACTGAGAAGAGCCAGAAGATCGTTGATAAAAATTATGAACAACAATGGTCCAATATTAGATCCTTGCGGCACACCAGATGACAGACAAAATTCGAATGACTTGAAGCCATTATAAAACACATAACTCATTCTACCTTCCAAGTAAGACTTCATCAGGCCGACAAATCCCGGACTGAGGCCAAGAAATGAAAGTTTAATCAGCAACATACGGTGATCAACCGAGTCGAAGGCTCGTGAAAAGTCTGTGTAAATAACGTCGACCTGACCTCCATCATCCAGAGTCTCCGCGATAAACTGCGACAATGTTGTCAAATTCGTGACCGTAGATCTGCCCCGCATGAAACCGTGTTGCATTGTTGATATATGTGGTCTAACATTGTGATAGATATAATTGTATAAAGCTTCCTCATATACCTTTGCAAAATTACAGAGCACAGAAATCGGTCTATAGTTCTCTACTTCAGATTTATCTCCTTTTTTGAATATCGGGATTACTCGGGCTCGTTTCCAAATGGTGGGAAAAATGGAAGTACGCAAGCTGACAGAGATTATGTGATGAAGAGGCTCAGCAAGCACAGAGCTACAGTTCTTGATGAAAAATGAGGGGAGTTTATCATCACCAGCAGTAGTCTTATCAGGAAATTTATCCATAATAGATCTTATTTCATCTTTAGTTATAGAAGGCAAAACAACTGGAGGGTATTGGGAAAAATTAGTTTGGCTATAATCCCTGATTGCATCTGGCATACGAACATTTGAAAAATGCTTTGCGAACAAATCGACTATATCCCTTGGATCGTCATGTGATCTTCCGTCGCTATGAAATACACCAGGAATTCTTGTGCCACTCTTCCTATGGTTGATGTATTTCCAGAAAGAGGAAGGATCCGACTCTAAATCGCCCTGCACCTCAGCCAAGTAATCATCATACGCCGAAGAAATCCCAGACTTGACCAACGACCGCAAACGCCTGAAATCTTGGAGATACTTAGTTCTTCCTGTGGACCGCCATTTTGAACGATAATAATTCTTCAATCGGATATTGCGCTTCAAATCAGGAGTAAACCACACTGGAAAGCAGCGTTTCCCAGAGGAATGAGTTCCAGTAGGTACATGATCTTTTATGATCTCGAACAATTTATCATAGAAGTACCGCAGAGCGTCATCAACATTATTGAAAGTTTGGAGAATATTCCAATCAACGGAACCTAGTGACGAACACAAGGCCGGAAAATCAGCTCTCCTGAAATTATAAAAAGTATTGCTGACTGTTGGAAAATTTATTTGGCGTTCAAGGGAGCTTCGACTAGCGATCATGCTAAGCGCGGGATGATACAGATCCTCCAGAACAAAGGGCGACTCAGAATGAGCCACAGACACGTCAATATTATCTCCTGCAAGGACTAAGTCCAGCAATTTTTGGTCTCTGTTGTAGATGTAACACCGAGTCACTAAGCCACGTCTCACTGATACAAATAATGTCATATGTATATTCGCAGGCTGATTTGAAAAACTGAGGTAATTTAGAATTGAGCCCCCTGGCATTCTGATAATAAATAGAAACACCAGGACGCTCACTGGCCGAAACAGAAGAAATTATCCTGTTGGAAGACATTAGGTTTTCGAGCCAGAGCTCACTATCGAAGGAACACCTCCAATATGTTTAATTTGAGACCTGTCTCACCTTCGGCTACGCGCAGCTCCATCTCAGTCTTTACGGCTTTAAACATCTCCATTTGCTGTGGCGTTCTGTCAGGAGTGATGAATACTCCTTCATATTTATCTTTAATTTTCTGAAACCTGCGCAACATAATAGGAACCAGCTCCGGAGAAGATAAACGCACTTTTATGGGACGAGATCGTACTTGTTTGGTTGGATCGAATTTACCGAGTCTTATAGGAGTAATAGCAACCTGTTCAGGAATATTACACTCCTTCAACAGTGATTGCACCAGCGCCACATCCTCCTTCACCTGTTCCGACCTGCTAGAGCCCCTCTCGGTGCCGCCATGAAGTATTACATTACTGGCACGTTTTGTTCTCTCAACAACTTCAGCAATCACTAGTTCATTCGATGTTACCGGCGCAGGCAACCGTGTCACCGAAACATCCACCGCACCAGCCTGTTTCAGCTCGCGTATCTCATCCCTCAGCTCGTTAATTAACTGAAAGATCTTGGGGATCTGATGTAGCCCCTGCTCACACTCGTCACAGAGATATTTCACTCGTCTTTTGGCGTTCGAACGTAAGTCGAAACATTTCAATTCTGCGGCAGTAAGCTCAGAACAAGCGAGATGTACGGGTCTATTACAGCCATCGCACTTGACAACCTTATCTACCTCCACTTTAATAGTGACATTACACTTTATGCACGCCATTATGGGCATCAAGTAATCTTCAAAATATACTGGTGAAAAAAGGGAAAAACAAGGACACTCTTCACAACGGCTGGGCCGATAGCCGGTGACTAACAGACACACAAGAGGGCCACCGGAAAACACAAAGCAGGAATGGATAGGTTACACCAGTATTAAATAATAAAAAAAAACTGAAATAAAACTTCGCAACAATATTTGAATAGTAATACCAAAAATGAATGTACCCCATATACAAAGAACAAGAAACGCACACCAGCTGACACAGATAAGATAAATAACTGGTAACTAGGTACCACACGTGTCACCGGAGTTTAGATATAAACGAACCGAAATAAATATTACGAATTCAACAAAACAAAAGTGGAATAAACAGTGAATTGTATTCTGAATTTAATATCAGATATAATGTATAGGTACTTGCCAACACTTCTGTCTCGAAACAAACCAAAAATACTAGAATTCACACTATAAAAATTGAATTAAAGGGGAGCGATCACTATTACATGTGTATACAATGAACGTTATACGAATAACGTTATACGATATAGCACAATGTGCTGATGACGGCGTTGATATAGGACAATATGCGGACGACTTGTATCTTATGATTACAGGCTCAGATTTGGGGATGATGTGTGAGATTCTACAGGAAACGCTTAATAGGGTGGCCCTATGGCTCAGAGACCGAGACCTGTTGATATCTACAGAAAAGAGTGCTTCGATGAGCTTTGCCAGGAAACATGTACCTGATCTACCATGCTTTACACTTAATGGCAAGGATATTCTGTGGAAGAAAGAATTCAAATACTTGGGTGTGTTACTGGACCGAAATCTTTCATGGAGAAAACAAACTGAGGCTATGTGTTCCAGAGCATTGAAGGGAGTCAATATCTTAAGATGTTTATGCAGGACATGGTGGGGAGCGCATCCTAGAGTTTTACTGACCCTTTATAAGTCTTTGATTAGACCACATTTGGATTTTGGAGGTATGCTTTATGGGGCATGTTCTAAAACAACAATGGCCAGTTTAGACAGAGTTCAATATATTGCTCTAAGAACAGTAGGTGGCTTCATGAGGACAACGCCCATAAATGTTTTATTGGCAGAATGTGGCGAGCTTCCATTGGAAAAAAAGGAGAATTATCTTGGGCCAAAAGTTTTTGTGTAAAAATTATAGAACTGAAAATAATCCCATAATACAGGAACTTGAAAGTTTTAAGCCATTCAGAGGATTCTGGAATAATAAAACAGGCCAGCCCTCGTAATAGCTCACCAGAATGTATCAGTGGAAGCTCGGTGGATTTACCAGTCAAAGGCAATACCTTTTTATGAACTCGATCTGGTGGAACATATACAACCTGTGAAGTGCATGATACCGGCATTAGATAAGGGCCCAACAACTTTTGAGAAATTCAATGCTCTTAAAGATAAAGAATTCTTGGGATACAACTGTATATATACGGATGCCTCTGTTGATGTGATTACTAGATCGGTTGGACTAGGGGTATATTCGGACACATTGGACATCGTATACGAGGCAAAACTTCCAGATCATTGGACCATTTTCTCGGCTGAAATGATGGCTATTTGTAGGGCCATTATGATAATAATTAAGAAAAAGCTAAAACACACAGTGATTTTCACCGACTCCTTGAATGCGGTAAACAAACTTGCCAATGAAAGTTATCATCTAACCTGGACATTTTAACTATAAACGCAAAAAAATATCTTCACAAAGCCCACAAGTTAAATCTCAACATCATTTTAGTTTGGATACCAAGCCATTCAGGCATCATAGGAAATGACAGAGCCGATGCATTAGCAAATAGGGGACGCGCGGGGAACGGAAGAATTCTAAAATATAAGGGAGACCAAAGAGATATTGCTAACCTACTGGGGGAAAGGGTGAAACATATGTGGACAAGAGAGTGGAAAGAAATCGGCTTGATCAAGGGAAAAACCTACACCCATATGCGAAACAGAGATAAGAATCCCACTCATGAATATTTCCTACAAAAGTATCACCTTTCTAGAAAAAATATTACAACAATGTTGAGAATGCGCTCATATCCACACAGTTCAGCGACCATGGCAACACGCGTACGCGGAATAAGTTGTTCCCGATGTAATAACAAAATTGATAGATACGACGATCATATCAAATGTGTAAGTTGTGAAAATTGTTTTCATATAAGTTGCCTAAGGGCCCCCGCAGACTGCAGACTTTTTATCGGCCGATAGTTTAGTCGGGTTGGGCTGAAAGTGCGATACTGGCCGATACTGAATCGCTGTAGTGTGCGCATATGCATTCCTCTCCATACTGATTAAGAAGCCGACCAAACTATCGGCCGATAAAAAGTCTGCAGTCTGCGGGGGCCCTTAACATTACTATTGATTCTTTCAATGAAATGCGTACAAACGGACTAGTTAATGGGTGGTTATGTGAAAGTTGCCAGTTAGTGGATGCTTCAGGATCTTTTCCACCAGAATCCTCAGAAGAGTCGACAAAGAGTGAGAGTCAGCTGATGATTACCATTCGTTCTGTTATGACCGAAATAGTCGGCCATTTGAGATCGGAGATTTTTCAGTTGAGGAATCTCGTTCAATATCAGAATAAACAAATTTTATCACTCGTCGAGGAGATACAATCATTAAAAATGAACAAAAACAGGAAGATGAAAACTGCTGGGCGGAATCCCCATGATAAGGTACCGCCACATCTTTCAGGTGGTTCACCGCCTGAAATACTTTCTGCAGATGGAGTGTCTACGCTTGATCCTGCTCTCAATGATCCGCTATCTAACGTACGTCCCACTACAGACGAAGCAGCTACGCTTGATCCCGGTCCATCCAGGGATGTCTCGGATTCCGGTCCTGTTTCCGGCGTGCCTGGGGGGGTCGGTGCAGACGGATTCTGACCCTAATGATTGGAGTGTCATTGTTGGCAGAAAGAATAAATCCAAAAGTAGATCAGGGGTCTATATCTCTCGTGTTGAAAGAGAACGTAGAACTAATAAACCTATAATTGGATCATCAACCTCGAATGCTTTGACCAGTGTCCCCAAGAAACAGCTCTCTTATATACATGTGTCTAGGCTGAGTCCTGCAACATCTATAGGTGATCTCAAGAAATTTTTGAACAACACGATTCCTAATCTTGTCTGTGAGAAGCTGAACTCGAAACAACCTGAGGTCTATTCTTCCTTTAAGCTGTCATTTCCGTCTGAGTTTCAATCCAGCTACTGGATCCCGCTTTTTGGCCGGAAGGTATTACAGTGAATAAATTTTTTCGAAAACCACTTGGTACAGCAACCAGGGGGAAGTAATAGCCCTCCAGAGTCAACCTCAACAAACGGGTACGCCATTGTAAGGAACTTGTCGGATCATGGAGTCGACGTAGGTGGTGGACCTATCAAGTTCAAATTGCTGCAAATAAATTCACAGAGCATTGCCAATAAAATATCTTCTTTGGAGGTCTTACTCAGCTCTTACAGCCCAGATTTACTTAGTGTGGCCGAGTATTGGTGCTCTTCTGTGCGATTACCCTACATGTCACTGGCTGGTTATCAGATGGCTTCTTTTTATACCAGGCCCAACCGTGAACATGGTGGTGTTGTTATTTATGTCAAATTAGGAATTCAAGTTTATCAGCTTAATGTGGCCAAACACTCGGTGGAAATGCACTGTGAACTGTGTGCAGTTAAGATTAAATTTGGTGAAAATACTTTCTTTGTTATTAGTGTGTATAGACCACCTTCAGGTGACTTTAATTTGTTTATTAAATCCTTGGAATATGTACTTGCCTACTGCAGTTCTATATCTAGTGTAATTTTCTTGTGTGGAGACCTCAACGTAGATTATCTCTCCCATTCACCTTAATCTCGGTCTTTAAATGATTTGTTTTCTTGTCATAATTTACTCGTTACCTCGAGTGAGCCAACTAGAGTTGTTACTAATATGAATGGCCTCACCTCCTCCACAAAGGTTGACTATATAGCTACTAGTGCCGACTTGCAGCTAGTTAACACAACTGTGTTTGAAGCTTTAATTAGTGACCATAGAGCAGTTATACTGGAATATATTTGTCGTCGTTGTAAGCCATGTGCCCCTGTAGGAAAAATGATAAGAACTATGTCGGATAATAACTGGAAGACTTTCTATTCATTGATCGAGAGTACTGATTTTCACTGGATTCATGCTGTTTTGACACTTGAAGATAAGTTTGAGAGTTTTGTTACTTTGTTGAGGTCCGCATTTGACGTGGCTTTTCCACTTAAATATATATCTTTATGTTCTTTCAACAGAAAACCCGGCTGGATCGATAGAACAATAATTGCAGCACGAGACAATTTGAAGGACCTTCACTGGCTCACTAAAAATTTGCATACGCCTGAGACTTCGTACTTATTTAAGAAAGCAAAGACTGAGTACAACCAATTATTGAGATACTCTAAATTAAATTATAATAAAAAAATAATACTTAATTCTGATAATGTTTGCAAAACAGTTTGGAAATCAGTTAACGACATTACACTGCGAATCGATGGGCAACTTATTTCATGTCCCCGGAAGGTTTCGGAGGCTTTTGCTGGATATTTTACTGAGGTGAATGTTGTCTCTGTGCTTGATCATTTTGGCGTTTGTTTGTCTAGTTCATGTACCTTGCAAACTTTCCTAAGTAGTAATTTCTTCTTCTTTCCCGCTACGGCTCAGGAAATTTCATCCACCATTTGCTGTCTGAAGAATAGTAGTAGCGCGGGTCCTGATATGATATCAGTCAGAGCCCTCAAATTCTTGGCTCCTTTAATATCTGAACCCTTAGCTGCTCTGCTAAATGAATCAGTGTCCTCTGGTCATTTCCCAAATATACTTAAATTGGCGAGGATTATACCGGTCCATAAAAAAGGCGACCCCCAAGATATAACAAATTATCGACCTATCTCCATCCTTAGCCAGCTGTCGAAGATTTTAGAGAAGGTCGTATATGGCCGCATGTGCAGTTATTTAACAAAGTATTCAATACTATCGAATAAGCAACATGGCTTCAGGCATGGCAGGTCTACCCAATCGGCCAGTTGTGAGTTTTTCGAATTTGTTTACAGCTGTCTGGATGGTGGTGACTATGTGGCAGGTATTTTTTTTATCTATCGAGGGCATTCGACACTCTACAACACAAGTTCATTTTGGATAAGATGTATCAGATGGGATTCAGGGGTGTGTTTCTTGATTGGGTCAAGAGCCTTCTATCTGACCGAAAAGTTTATGTGAGATTGGATGGCGTTTCATCTGGCGAGTATACCAGCAACATGGGAGTCGCTCAGGGATCTGTTCTGGGCCCGCTACTGTTCTTGTTATTTATTAACGATCTGCCTGCATACTTGGTAGCTTTATACTAATTATGTTCGCTGATGATACTTCTATAGCTATTAGAGCAAAAAGCTGACAGGAATTGAGGTCGCTGTGCGAAATGATAGTCCAGTGTTTCATTGATTGGTGCCACAAAAACGCACTTATTCTCAACCTGACGAAGACAGTAATAGTCAGGTTTAGGAATCAAAAAAATCCTAGTGAAGAACCTCTCATTATAAGACACCAACAAGCAGAATTGAAGGCGACCGACGACGTGAAATTTCTGGGCTTATATGTGGACGGAAATCTTAGGTGGCATCTCCACATTGAACATGTCTGTGGAAGGCTGAACAGTGCTTACTATGCCTTATTGCGTCTCAGGAGTTGTCTCCCTGTCGAAGAACTACTGACCATTCATTACAGCATGGTTTACAGTCATTTAAATTACAATGTAGTTCTCTGGGGCTCCTCGGCAGGGTCTAATCGGCTGTTCATTTCGCAGAAGCGTATCGTACGGCTTATTTTCAGACTTCGGCCGTATGATTCATGTCGTCCGATTTTCGGTCAATTTGGCATTCTTCCCTTTCCCTGTATTTATATCTTAATTGCCTTATTATATCCACCTTAAATCAGTAAATACAAAAGATGCTCGACTTTCATAGGTATGAAACACGTCACACGGATACCATAGCCTTCCCAGACACCGCACAGCTAAATATAAGTCCTCACCAAGCTTTATAGGTATTAAGTTGTACAACCATTTGCCCAGTAGGTTGAAATCAATGAATGGAGGTCTTTCAAGCGAGAAGTAAAGCTTATTTTGATCAAAGGATGCTACTAACAGTGTTGATGAGTTCCTTAAGGACTCCATCCATAAATCTTTATTTTTTTTGTTTTCTCTAATGTGTATGCTATTTATTGACTTGTCCTATACATTTGTTAAATGTCGAAAAGGATCAAAAAACTTATTATTATTATCGACTTGAGCCTATTAGCGTAGAAAGGGTGTGATTTTTCACACCCCCTAGCGATCGGCTATCACACTCCCTACTAAGGGGAACATTCACTCATCCCGGATAGCAAGTATCAGGGGGATTGAGCTCTGAGGTCTTCGGTGTTCTTCTTCTCCTGGGTCCTGGGTTGTTCGTCCTTCGTTGCTTGGTCCTGGATCTCTCGGTTGATGTCGTGGTAGTTGGTTTTGCAATGTTTCCCTCCATGGTTGTTCCTGGTGTCCATCGTGACCTACAAACTTCCTTACCGTTCTAGCAGTACCAAGAAGTACTGCTTTTTGCATTACTTTAAACAGGTTTTCATCCAAATCTAGCTCCTTGAGGTTGGACTTGAGGCTCTTAGGAATAATTCCTGTGGTTGATATGAGAATGGGAATGGTTCTGGTACTAGACATTCCCCACTGCCTTTTAATCTGAAGTTCAAGCTCTCGATATTTCGATATTTTTTCAGCATATTTTTGACGTAGATTGTTGTTGTTCGGGATGGCTACGTCTATAAGTATTGCTCTCTTCTCTTTTTTCTTCACTAGGATTATATCTGGCCTGTTATTAGCAACTGTTAAATTTGTAAGTACTGTGCGGTCCCAGTATAACCTGTAAAGGTTGTTCTCCAGTATTACTTCAGGCTGATACTTATAATATGGAATTGTTTCGGACTGCAGAATCTTCAGTTGGATGGCGAGTTCCTGATGAAGTATTTTACAAACTGCATCATGTCGACTCTTATATTCATTTCCAGCAAACATTTGGCAGCCTCCTGTAATATGTTGGATTGTTTCTGATGTTTGGCATCCGTAGCGGCATCTATCGTCGGTGAGGCTCCTATCCTTCATGATATATTTCTGATAGTTTTTAGTTTGCACTACTTGATCTTGAATGGCAAGGAGGAAACCTTCTGTCTCAGGAAACAATCTTCCAGAAGTCAGCCAGTAGTTCGACGCAGGAATGTCGACATGTTCCTGGGTGACCTCGTTCAGGTGTCTTCCATGTAGGGGCTTTTCTCTCCATCTTTGAATTTTATCACTATCCGTCTGTGTGGTGTTTTCATGAGGGTGCTCGCTTAGTAATAGAGGTGTTGAACAATCTGCTTCAATCAGTATCTTATGTAAGTCCGATGTGTTTGCTTTATCTATAAAATAATTTCTCAAGTTGTTTATTTGTTCAGCTGCCATTTTCTTTATGTCCACAAAGCCTTGTCCGCCTTGAGTTCTTGGAATTGTTGTTCTTTCAACACAGCATTTAGGATGATGCTTGTTGGCCTTTGTACATAGTGTTCTCATTTTCCGTTGGAGACGATCGAGATCTGTATTACTCCACTTTACTATTCCGAAAGAGTAGGTGAGAACTGAGCAAGCGTAGGTGTTAACAGCTTTTGTGAGATTTCTGCTGTTCAGTTTCGTTTTCAGAACGCTCCTCATTCTTCTGGTGAACTCTGCTGTTAGTTCGTCCTTCATCACTCGTTGGTCTATCCTTTGACATTGCTTCATACCTAGGTATTTGTATAGATCACCTGCCAGCATTGCCTTTATTTCTTCTCCGTTAGATAAGGTGAGAGGTGTCTGTTGGATTTTCCCTCCTGCTATATTTAGGGAACGACATTTGTCCAGTCCAAAGTTCATGCTGACGTCTTTGGAAAACATCTCCACTAGTCGTAGTAGGCACTCTAGTTGGTCTCTGTTTGCTGCAATCAGTTTTAAGTCATCGACGTATAAAAGATGGTTAATCAACATATTGCTAGTGTTGCCTTTCAGGTTGAATCCCTTTCTGGAGGATTTTAAAATAGTTGATAACGGGTTCATTGCCATGCAGAACCACAATGAACTCAAAGAGTCTCCTTGAAAAATTCCTCTCCTGATGGATACTGTGCCAGTTCTTATGCCTGTTCCGCTGATTTCGATGTTAGTTCGCCAAGTTGACATAACTGTTTTGAGAAAGCTCACTATTCTTGGATCTACTTTATAGATCTCTAAAACTTTTATGAGCCATTCATGCGGCATGGAGTCGAAAGCTTTCTTGTAGTCAAGATAAGCCGTGAACAAATTTCTCCTCTTCTTATGGGCTTGGTTGCAGATTATAGAGTCGATTATCAGTTGTTCTTTGGATCCCATTGCACCCTGGAGCATCCTTTCTGTTCTGATGCAATTATATTATTTCGTTCGCAATGGGAGTATAGTCGACGTGTAATGCAAGATGTTATGAGCTTGTACATAGTTGGCAGGCATGTCACTGGCCTGTACGTTGCTGGATCGTCTGTACTTTGGTGATTTTTTGGCAGAAGATAAGTTATACCCTCTGTCAGGAAGGAGGGCATACTCTCTGGACCTCGTAGAATTTCATTAACTGCCTTAGTTAAATTACTATGCAAACAGTTGAATTTTTTCAGCCAAAAACTGTGGAGCCCGTCTGGTCCAGGTGATTTCCAGTTGTGCATTTCTTTGAGAATATCCGAAAGCTCTTGTTCTGTGATGACCGTAAGGGACATTTGTGCGGTGTTGGTTTGAGTTTCTCTTCGTTTTTTATCCACTCGGCATTTTTGTTGTAAGTAGTAGGTGTTGACAGTTGTTCGGTCCAGAATTTTTCCATGTCATCCTTATTCGGATAGATGTTTGGGGAGTTCTGTTGTTTTCCATCCAGATGTCTGTAGAAATTTTTCTCCGAGTTTTCAAAGGAGATGTTATCTTGCTTCCTCCTGTTGCTCTCTTTATATCTTCGCAATCTCTCGGAGTAGACACTGAGTTTTTGTTTCAGTGTGTCGATGCACTGCTTTACTGTTGTGTTTTCTTCTTCATAGCTTGAGTGCTTGCGATTTCGATAGATAATCGATTCCACCAACGATTTCAGCTTGATTGTTCTGATGCCATTTTCATATTGTGTCAGCCTTCCTATGTCCTGCCGACAGCGTTGAACTTTTTCCTCCAGCCTCCTTTGCCAGTGAGGTAGGCGAGGTTGTGGACAGGGTTGATTTGAGTGCTGTCTTGGTTTGGTCTTCATGCCCAGCACTTCCACTACAGTTGTTGCGGCACAATAAAGGATGAGATGGATCGTTTCCAGTTGTGTTGCCATTGAAAGGAATTTTGGTATGACATCAGTGTTCATTATCTTGAGGATGACTGCAAGCTTTTTGGATGATCTGATCCTAGGTAGTGTTGGTCTGGAGAGTGGATCAGTGCCGTTGTATTCGCTGAATAATCTGTGCATTGCTGATTCAAGACGTTCCACTAGAGCTTGTCGTTCTTCGTTCGAAATTTTATGGGCAGTTTCTACCGAGGTATGAACCTGAGGTGATGAATGTTCATTCTGTGTTTCGTCGTCCGTTTGAATATCTTCTTGGAGCGGTAATTGGAGTTCAGTTGTTCTTTCTTCATGTGTTGCTCCATGGTTGTGCTCTCTGTTTCCAGAAGTTGTGTGTTCTTCTCTATTATGGTTTCTTCGTTGTTTAATTCATTGACAACTTCATTTTTAATTTCCTGCAATCTGTCTTCTGATATAAGTTTGTTTCTGAGGATTACGCGATATTGGTCAGCTATCCTCTGTTCAGTTACTTGTAGATCTGGAAAACATCGCTTGAATTCATTGAATAACCGTTGTCTGTATCCAGTTAGTTCTTGACCCAGGTTTGTTATTTTATAGTAGATGCGCATGATCGTTTCATTGATACAACTTGTCCATTTCATGCGTCTTCTGGGTAACCCTGCTTGAGTGAACGCTGGTTGAAGATCCTGCGTAGCACTATTTGTAGGGGGTGGCACTGCTGTTGTTTGCCTCCTTGGTTCTTCCTGTTGAGCTGTAGTGTTTTGTATGACAGGGGCCCGCCTCCTCAGCGCCCTGCCACTGACGTCCCGCATGCTGTCATGTCCAGCGCCAGCTCCAGACATGCCCTGACGATCCTCAGGCAGCGACTCAATATTTCTACTCCTTAATTGCACCATCATTATGGGTTGCATTTATACCTACTGCCAGGTTTAGCTCGGGTACCTCGGGTTTGCTAAGCCCGTACTCTAGAACTTACCATTCCAGAGCCCCTGAGGGCTTATTATTATTATTATTATTAT
>CM024240.1:4406408-4448313 GCA_013421045.1 Propylea japonica
TTTTATAGGTTGTGATATGAATCATTCCGCTCATTAACCTTCTGTTGTATTGCTGCTCTATGTCTGATATGTACCCTTTAAAGTCAAACTTATGTCCCTCTTGTGTGAGTGTGTGCCGCCAGTACTGTTTTTTGTGCTTGTCAAATTTCTCCGAGTCATTAGTGTATTGTCTGATCCGTTCTTGAAGAAGTTGCTTTGTCTGACCTGGTAGCATTTTTGGCAATTACAATCTTATGGATCAGTTCGGATTGTTTCAAAAGAGGTGTTTTTGTCTTTAATAATTTTGGTGTAAACAATCTTTTATTATCAATTTGTTATAGAACGCAGCTGAACAATTATGTTCTCTGAAGTTTTATTAATTTTATGACAGAATTGGCAAGTAGACTAACCTACAGAATTTTTTCGATATGGTCTGTGATGATGTTATTAGTTGGTGTTATCTGTCTGTATTATCCTGAGTGTCAACATTTGATGCAGTAGTTGATCGTTTTGTTTTACGATAGTTATTGTTGCATGTTTCCACATAATGTATTGGGCAGTTATTACTTATCAGTATTTTTGTGACCTTTTATAGATTTTCAAAATGATATTCCTCATTACTTAACACTACTGCTTTATTTATTAAATTCATTGCAATGTTTTCCTTTTGTGTGGCACTGTGGTTGGATAAGTAGTATACTACATCCATTTGAATTTATTGGTTCTATCTACCAGTTCGGGTTGAGTTTATTTTCATTTCTGGATAAATTTGTCCAAGAAAGAAATGCTATTATTTGTTTCTTTTTCTAAGGTAAATATAAATGTTTTTGTGAAATGAGTTGAATACATCGAGAGTTTTTTCAATTTCGTTTTTTTGGGAACTAAGAGTAAGGTATCTTCAACATATAATTTCATCAGCGGAATCACGAAACAATCATGAGACTCAAAATCAAATAAAGCCTGCATTATCAAATTTGTGAAAGTGTTACTTCCCGGAGAGCCCATTGCTGTACCATCAATTTGTTTGTAATGATCATTGTTGAAAGAAAAATAACCATTGTTGAAGCATAAGTTAGCCAAGGTTAAAAACTCGTTTTCATTCGAATAAGTGAAGTTTTTTATGTACTGCCACTGTGATGCTATAGTATATTTTAAAGCTAGGAGACTTGATGCTACTTACTACTGGTCTTAAGTTGATATTTCGTTAGTGAGTTTTCTTAGGAAATAAATTTCAGGTGTAAACTATTGTGAGAAATTAATGATTTATGTTTATTCTACTTCAGATATACTAGAGTTTGATTCAGACTTTTCAAAGAATTATAATTTTATCTTGTGTTTTTTTAGTAGGATCAGATTTCAGGTTTTCATATGTTTGATTCGTTATTTAACATTTTTTCGGGTTCATCACAGCGTGTAACGCTTAACGATAAAACATTAATAGGATGGTGTTACCATTATCAAGTTTCTAATAATGATGTTGCGGATGTTCTCTCACAAATTTTGATGTAGTCCTATAATATTTGTTCAGAGATAATTTATTGGTTTGTTTGGTCTTATAAGTTGTTCAACTCCTACACATCTGTTCCTTATTGAATTTTTTCTTCCTCGTTGTTGGTGATTGTGTGTGTGAAGTCTTCAATATCTTTGATCAACTTAAGTTTTGGCAACCGCTGTGGTACATGCTTTGGACCAAGTCCCAAGACGATCTTCGCTTCTTCAGGTATAGTAAAAGTACCGAAGAAGGATTAACTGTTGACCAACTGTTGGGTTTTGGGGCCCGTTATATGTACAAAGGAAATAATGGCTTTTCTCTTTCTTCATTCAACTTTTTAATTCAATCTATTTACAACTACTGTCATATCACCACTAGATCAAAAAGGGTTCCAACATACTCCGGCCTAAGGAATTCTCTCTTTCAAAAGCCTACCATATATTGATTTCCTTCCTCTGTCTGGCTGTCGAATGGACTGACATTCTTCATGTCTTCTGAATTCTGAACAATCAACATCATCATCCTGGCAGCATCGCCAGGTTTTGAGCCCCTTTATATATAAAAGGAAGGAGTGACTTTTCTCTTTCACAACTTTTTTCAATTCAATCCGTTGACAACCACTGTCACTTACCACAACTAGATCAAAAGATTCCAACAAGTATAGTTGGTTATGCGTTGGTCTGTGTTAGTAACTTTGAATGGTTGTGTTTTGTTTTTCCACTAGTTTTCAAATCTTTGATGTTAGTCCTTTTTAATTTTTTATTATGTGTTTCTCATTAGTATGGATTTTCGAAATTTTCTCATGCATCTTTATATATTTCGAAACAATTGTTTTCTACACTCATGGAGAACTAATTGTTTATTCTTTTATTTGAAGTTGCTTCAATGTATTTATATTTGAGCGAATAAACTTGATTCATTGATTGATTGATCTGTCAACCAAATGAGCATAAGGATGTTCTTCCAATTGTAAAGTATGAATTTTCCTAATGTTATTAATTATGTGATCAGGGAAAACTGATCTACATCTCAGTAGAAAAGTGCTCTGTTTTCACTGATTCTAACCCTCCTATTGATCTCATTTTTGCAACGGAAACATATTTCATTACCATAGATCTCTTCAATTTGGCTAAATAATCCCCAGTGATCTGTATCATCAGGATTTTCGTCCATGTTATCAATAATAAAACAATTTTTTCAGGAATTTAGATTTTATATTTTTGGGTTGAATTTCTTCAATTTACCAACGTTTCGGATCCAGTAAATCCTTTATCAGGGCTAAAAAAGTGACAAAGTACAGTTTAATATTGCAGAGTTCGCCCTGGCGAGCCAGAAAAAGTATCCATCTCGAATTTATCTCAATCTAACAGACATTCTTTAAGATCTATCATTTTGGAAGGTGTTCTTCTAATTGTAATGTATTGATTTTCTTTGTGCTTTCATTGTGTTATCAACTTTCTAACGCTACAAGGAAATTCTTTAATTGTAGAAGTACGTGCGTGTGTTAAACAAAAAGTAGGTTGAAGTATCGAATAATGTTCAATTATTTCATCTGTTCTCAAGTTTTGTGATCTGAGTAGGCATCCGAACCCACCCGCCCGGCGCCCATCTGCATCACATGAACTAGAACATATAGAACGCAAACAAGTTCAAAATCAATCCAGAAATCAAGATTATAGGGACACTAAACATGAATTTGCCGATTAATAACACAATAAACAATATTTGATAAATCTTGAGTACATTCACCCCAGCTCACCAAACCTTTCAATTATATGATATTATTATTTATTTTTATCATGTTATTTTTGATGAAGATGTAGTCAAAAAATTTTTCTTACCCATCAGTCTAAACTCAAAGTTCCATCATTACACTACTCTCAAAGACTCACAAAGAAGAGTACATAATATCCCCTAAGCAAAAAAACATCGCAGTTTCGTTACTGATACGTTGAAAGTTACCTTGTTCGTTATTCAAAAGATTTGTTACACGGCCTTTCTTGTTCATAGTTACGTAAAATGTCCGCAAACATGACAAAATCCCAGTTACGTTTAAAATAAACGTTTTTGTTTACAAAACTGTAACATATTTTCCGTTCTTGGAATGTTCCAGTTACCATCGTAATTTTAACGTCACGATTATGTGACTAAAGTTACGTTTTCGTTTCGAAGCACATAAATATAAGTTTCGTTTTTGAGATGTTCTTTTTAGTGCAGAATGACTGAAGGGTTACATTCATGTAACGCTTCTAATCGAAATTAAAAAACAACCTACTTTTAGTAGAAAATCGGCACAAAAAAATTATTAATCGTGCGTTCACAAAAATTCGTTGTCAAGTAGGCTGTGGATTCTATTTGTCCTCCCGTAGATTCTTAGGAAAAAGAGAATCCACAGCTTACTGAAACGATTTTTTTGAACGTACGATATAATTATTTTTTTTGGGCCGATTTTCCACTAAAAATAGGTTTGTTTTAGTTTCGATTTTAGAAGCTTTACATGAATGTAACGTTTTTAGTCATTCTGTGTTCAAAAAAATTCGTTGTCAAGTACGCTGTGGATTCTATTTTTCCCCTCATAGACTCTTAGAAAAATAGAATCTACAGCTTACCTGACAACGATTTTTTTTTGAACGCCACATTACTTTCCTTTGCAAAAAAGTTCTTTGATAACTCATACCGACAGATATACTGGTATCTGTAGCACCAGTTTTTTTTCTATGGATAAGAATTCATATGGAACTTTTGATAAGAAAAATATAATTATTTTATTTGGTCGATTTCCCACTAAAAATACATGACTATCTTCACATTTTAAAATATGTCTGTTTCAGAATAGCTTGGTGTATACATCAAGTAATGCAACTATTTATTAGTCATGTGGAGGCGTTTTATATCTTGTTAACTATACATTGCTTCACTATCACCGCTCTAACCTAAACGCACCCCATCAATTAATAAATATTCCAAACATCAATTGAAACACTTTATAGGTAGTTATTCAATTGTTTCAAAATAATAAGACTGTAGATTGAAATGAAAATATTCTATTTTACTTATGTATACATATAAATATGCCCATATAGAAAGATTTATGTAGAGCATCTGCTGAATACCTCTGAAAATAAAAACAAATATTAGAATTTAAAAAAGGAGTAATCCATTTAATATATCACTCATTTCTTGAATAATTTTATTCGGGACACTCTGTATATTACGGAATGATTTCTGAGATGTAGAATTGAAAGTATAAAGTGCATGTTTTCCAACAAATTTTCTAAAACATCTGGTTGGCAGCTATGGAAGCGTAACGGACTTTTGTAGGACCCTGTATACAATGCTAAACTCATTATTACTGACCTATTTATCATTTATAATCGCATCCTATGCTGTGGTATATAATAATAATTTTATAAGTAGGAGTAAAAACAGAGATTCTTTCCCTATAGCCTATAATTAGGTAAACTAACGAATAAACGAATTTAGTACTTACTTTACGATTCATGTTCCTCTACTCTAAACACAGTTTTTAAAAAGGAACGAATGCCAATGCACAAAACGAAAATTATATAATTATTCAGGTCAGCGCTGACTGGAATCTTTGAATATATAAAAAACACTATATTCAAAGGCTGGAAATACTTTGGTATAATAAACCAACAAAACCAACCATAACCTATAATTATATAGGTTATGGTTGGCGTTGGCGATGTGGCGCGACGAAACTGATACAATTAAAATAACGTTTTTTAGATTAACAAGAATGTTACGTTTGTGTTACATTTAATTTCTCTTTAACAAAGAAGTTGACCCAAAAACATGTCAGCGATGTAAACCTAAAACATTTTTTCAACCTACATAAATGCTACGTGTCTGGCACGTTTTGTTGATAACGTAAACATATGCTTACATTAACATTCCAAAAACATAATCAATTTCACGTACAACACAATCGTACCAGTTGCGTCAATTAGAATATTTATAGGAGAACATCTCTAAGTTACTTTGAAATAAACGTACTCACGTAAGAATGACGTTTCTTGCTTAGTGGGATATATACCATCCACACAGGGGAGGAGATTCAGCCAAAAATCAAATACCTATTTAAAATTGCCCCCTCCTTTTGAAGATGGTATTCAGGCTGAATTTCGGTTTCACTGAAATTTCGATTCATCACAACTTTGAATGGCTAGTAATACAGTATATTTTGTGCTTAAAGAATCCCTAGCGGGAAAGTTTTCGGGTAGTTTTTGATATCTTCCATTTTTTATCTTTTTTGATGTGCTGAATCCGAATCTGAGGTTTGCTAACAAAATTTCGTGACCGAACATAGAAATAAATACAAAGAAAGATGAAAATCTCATTCTTGGTCAGTTTTTTTGCTCATTTCTCGGAAACTATCAACTTTTCGTGATAACCCTTTCCATACAAAAGAAAGTATCTTCTATTCTGCTCAAATTATAGTTGAAAATGAGATATTTTCTATGACTCAATAAATGAAAAAAAATTAAATTATATGTTTCCGATAATACGATCCTCTTGAAATTTTGCATGAACATTCAGTATATCAGTCTCGACTCATAAAAAAATTTCACTCGAATCGGATATCTTGTTATGGAAATATAAAGATTCTTCTTTCAATATTCCATTTGAATTTTCTATGGTTCTGTTCACTCTTTGGTCACACATTTTGCATGAAGCTTATTATGACCAACTCGCATAGGGCCGCAACATTTCATTTCAGTGGTTTTATTTGTTTGAGATATTGGGAACAATATTTTGAATGACCATATTTTGTTTCATAAAACATGGCCATTCTAATTCTTGTTCCTCAATATCCCAGACAAACAAAAACATCGAAATGAAATGTTGCGCCAAATGCAAGATGCTCATAATTAGCCTTATGCAGAATATTGTGGTCATAGTGTGAACAAAACCATGAAAAATTCAATTGGAAAAATGAAAAGAAGAATCTTTATATTGCCATAACAAGATATCTGATTTGAGTGAAACTCATTTTGTGAATCGAGACTGATATACTGAAAGTTCATGCAAATTTCAAGAGAATCGCATCATCGAAATCATAGAATTCATTTTTTTTTCAATTTATTGTCATAGAAAATACCTCGTTTTCAACTATAATTTGAGCCAGAGCGGGTTGTCGCAGAACAAGTTGTGGCAGTACAATTTGTAGGAAATTTAATGTACTTTCATTTTGTATGGAAAGCTTTTTCACGAAAAGTTGATAGTTTCCCAGAAATAAGCAAAAAACTGACCAAGAATAAGATTTTCATTCTATTTTTGTATTATATTCTATGCTCCGTTACGAAATTTTGTTAGCAAACCTAAAATTCGGATTCAGCACCCCAAAAATATAAAAAATAAAAAAAATTAAAACTACCCCAGAACTTCCTGCAAGGGGTATTGTCCCGAAGATTCTTCATTTCAATTTATTCAGAATTCTGAAAAATCATGTCCAGCTACGAGAAGTCACAATTTTTTTTGGTTAAACAACTCCATTTATACACAGTCGTCGATATTTCCTTTCGGACCTTCTTTCACTCCTACCGCAATATCCATTCACGAATAAAAAGTGACATTATCTGAGTTTGAAATTAGATTCGGCATTATGAACTAACAGTTGGAATCATAGACTAACTAAACGGAGATTGTCTATGTTGGATTGATTTCGTGATTATGGGAATTCGAAATGTGCAAAGTACTTCAGTTTTTATATACTCACATCCAACTGATTCTGGAGAGTTTCCTTCTGAAAACATTCTGATATATTTCTTTTTTCCCGTTTATGACACTAGTAATGATCTCGTCTGGTTCTTATTCCTTTGAAGACCTTGAAGAATAATGTCACTTCAATATAATAATTTTTGTGCATACCGAAGCTATGAACCAATGTTATGAGTAAATTTTTGGCTGCATGACGTCCATAGATGGCTCTCATTCGACGTCAGAGTTCATAAATCAGTTAAATCTAGGTTATTCTATACTTGGTAGAAATAACTACTGAATTTAGAAATAATAAATTTAACAATTTGAATTTACATCATCTAGATTTGAGTAGTCACTATCATTTACCGAAAAAACAAATAACAGTGTACTGGTTTCGCGGAAGACAAAGTCAACTGAAGTCTCAGAACATGTTAAATTTAGGAGATACTTTAGTACTGAACTCCTCGAAAGAATTAGTTGAATCGGTCCAGTCGTTCAATTTTGGGATGAATCGAAGGTTTTGGTGAAAACCGAAAATCACTATAAAAAGGCGAAGACGAGTTTTGATGGTAGTACACGTAAACCTCAACATAGTAAATACGTGGAAGAATTTCCATTGAAATTTATTATGGCATGAAATACTGGAAAAACATCGAACCCACATGGAATGAACTATAAAATAGCTCGTCGCCCTTCATTCCATATATAAATACTGCAGATTCGTAGTACATATTGCCCTCCGAGTTCTCGCTTAAATATGGCAACCCTGTCGGAGGATAGAAAGTATCACGCATAACCAATATACGCGGAGGTATGAAGCCTTCTTTGTCTCATGAAATTTTTTTTTCTGAAATGTTTTCCCCTCTTTAGATGCCTTGATTCTATAGCTTCCCCCTCAACATATATCACAAAAATTTTCTGCTCCGACCCCCCCTTCACCCGGAGGTCAGGCGCCTTCGGTACTACCCGGAGGTGACAGCGTATTACGAAGCATATATATATATATATAATATATATATATATATATAATATATTATATTATATATATTCATAAAGGGTCATTCTCACCTCCAAAATAGAAAACTCAGGTTGCGCTGCCACCTCATATATAGGCCTCTCACCTCCGAAACCGGAGGTGACAACGTTTTGCCTTGTTTTTCGCATTTTTGAGATCAGCAGAGTGCCAGGATTAACATATCAAAAGTTTTTGTGGAGGTCATATACGACCATTTTTGACTATCTCACTATCTTTTAGTTCGAGCATATATCACCGGCGCTAGTGAGCTGCCTTATATATGAAGGAATAAACAGAGGAGAAAGAGACTGCGATACCACCTCTTTGAATGGCAACATTGCAATCCTCATTGCTCGGCCGTGTTACGGTCGTTAAATGACGTATGCATCATAAAACAGAAACAGCTGCACTCTCAGGGTATTTTGATTCTTCAATATTTATTCCTTCGACTTTTAGGATAGCTTCCGAACTTGTTCATGAAACGAATGAGCTATGATATTACCCTGTACTTATTATTTTATTTTGTACCAACTGTATTTGAAATGATGAAGTAGGTTGACTTTAAAATAATTTGTGACCAGGGGCCTATTGCAGCAAATACTTTGTAACTTTACTCTGAACTTTACACTTTTCAAATGAATAATGTTCCAAGAAAGGCATTCATAATTGGAAAGTGCAATGTGGAAACGCAAGCGGATAGTGAAAAACACTTCGCAGAAATTAAATTTTTTGAGGAATTTGTATCAGGATTTACGTCCATGTTATCAATAATAAAAATATTTTTTCAGGAGTTTGTACTGTAATGTTTTTCGGTAAATTTCTTTAAATCTTCACTTACATTTCGGATCCAGTTGATCCTTCATCAAGGCTAAAAAGTGGAAAAGTACATTTTAAAATTGCAGAGTTCGCCCTAGAACAGATACCCACCTCGAATTTTTGTCAATCTAACAAACATTATAAAATCCATCATTTTTGAAGGTTCTTCTTCTAATCGTAATGTATTAATTTTCTTTATGTTTTTAATTGTGTGATCAACTTTTTAACGCTACAAGGAAATTCGTGCGTGTGTTGAACAAAAGTAAGGTTGGAGTTTCGAATAATTTTAGTTATTTTATATTTTCTCAAGTTTCGTGATCTACCACCAGGCGCCATCTGCATCACATGAACTAGAACATATAGAACGTGAACAAGTTTAAAATCAATCTACAAATCAAGATTATAGAAACACTAAACAATTAATTTGGCGATTAATACACACATAAAATAATATTTGATAATCTTGAGTATATCCACCCCAGCTAACTAACCTATCAATGATATTGATATAAGTTTTTATTTTCATTATGTATTATTCATGAAAGATACAGTCAGTTTTTTTTTACTTATCAGCCATAACTCAATGTTCCCATCATTATTGTCAATCAAACTATCATAAATTCTGATTAGGTGTTCAGAATCCTCTCTGAAGTGAACAGTTTTTATAGGTTGTGATATGAATCATTCCGCTCATTAACCTTCTGTTGTATTGCTGCTCTATGTCTGATATTGTAACCCCTTTAAAGTCAAACTTATGTCCCTCTGTGTGAGTGTGTGCCGCCAGTACTGTTTTTTGTGCATTGTCAAATTTTCCGAGTCATTAGTGTATTGTCTGATCCGTTCTTGAAGAAGTTGCTTTGTCTGACCTATGTAGCATTTTTGGCAATTACAATCTTATGGATCATTCGGATTGTTTCAAAAGAGGTGTTTTGTCCTTTAATTTGGTGTAAAACAATCTTTTATTATCAAATTTGTTATAGAACGCAGCTGAACAATTATGTTCTCTGCTAAAGTTTTATTATTTTATGACAGAATTGGAAAGTAGACTAACCTACAGAATTTTTTCGATATGGTCTGTGATGATGTTATTAGTTGGTGTTATCTGTCTGTATTATCCTGAGTGTCAACATTTGATGCAGTAGTTGATCGTTTTGTTTTACGATAGTTATTGTTGCATGTTTCCACATAATGTATTGGGCAGTTATTACTTATCAGTATTTTTGTGACCTTTTATAGATTTTCAAAATGATATTCCTCATTACTTAACACTACTGCTTTATTTATTAAATTCATTGCAATGTTTTCCTTTTGTGTGGCACTGTGGTTGGATAAGTAGCTAATACACATCCATTTGAATATTGGTTCTATCTACCAGTTCGTGTTGAGTTTATTTTCATTTCTGGATAAAACTTTGTCCAAGAAAGAAATGCTATTATTTGTTTCTTTTTCTTTTTAAGGTAAATATAATGTTTTTGTGAAATGAGTTGAATACATCGAGAGTTTTTTCAATTTCGTTTTTGGGAACTAAGAGTAAGGTATCTTCAACATATAATTTCATCAGCGGAATCACGAAACAATCATGAGACTCAAATCAAATAAAGCCTGCATTATCAAATTTGTGAAAGTGTTACTACTTCCCGGAGAGCCCATTGCTGTACCATCAATTTGTTTGTAATGATCATTGTTGAAAGAAAATAACCATTGTTGAAGCATAAGTTAGCCAAGGTTAAAAACTCTTTTTCATTCGAATAAGTGAAGTTTTTTTATGTACTGCCACTGTGATGCTATAGTATATTTTAAAGCTAGGAGACTTGATGCTACTTACTACTGGTCTAAGTTGATATTTCGTTAGTGAGTTTTCTTAGGAAATAATTTCAGGTGTAACACTATTGTGAGAAATTAATGATTTATATTCTACTTCATATATACTAGAGTTTGATTTCAGACTTTTCAAGAAATTATTAATTTTATCTTGTGTTTTTTTAGTAGGATCAGATTTCAGGTTTTCATATGTTGATTCGTTATTTAACATTTTTTCGGTTTCAGCGGTGTAACGCTTAACGATAAAACATTAATAGATGGTGTTACCATTATCAAAGTTTCTAATAATGATGTTCGGATGGTCTCTCACAAATTTTGATGTAGTCCTATAATATTGTTCAGAGGATAATTTATTGGTTTGTTTGGTCTTATAAAGTTGTTCAACTCCTACACATCTGTTCCTTATTGAATTTTTTTCTTCCTCGTTGTTGGTGATTGTGTGTGTGAAGTCTTCAATATCTTTGATCAACTTAAGTTTTGGCAACCGCTGTGGTACATGCTTTGGACCAAGTCCCAAGACGATCTTCGCTTCTTCAGGTATAGTAAAAGTACCGAAGAAGGATTAACTGTTGACCAACTGTTGGTTTTGGGGCCCGTTATATGTACAAAGGAAATAAATGGCTTTTCTCTTTCAACTTTTTTAATTCAATCTATTTACAACTACTGTCATATCACAACTAGATCAAAAGGGTTCCAACATACTCCGGCCTAAGGAATTCTCTCTCTTCAAAAGCCTACCATATATTGATTTCCTCATGTCTGGCTGTCGAATGGACTGACATTCTTCATGGTCTTCTGAATTCTGAACAATTCAACATCATCATCCTGGCAGCATCGCCAGGTTTTGAGCCCCTTTATATATACAAAGGAAAGGAGTGACTTTTCTCTTTCAACTTTTTTCAATTCAATCCGTTGACACCACTGTCACTTACACACAACTAGATCAAAAAGATTCCAACAAGTATAGTTGGTTATGCGTTGGTCTGTGTTAGTAACTTTGAATGGTTGGTTTTGGTTTTCCACTAGTTTTTCAAATCTTTTGATGTTAGTCTTTTTAATTTTTTATTATGTGTTCTCATTAGTATGGATTTTCGAATTTTCTCATGCATCTTTATATATTTCGAAACAAGTGTTTCTACACTCATGGAGAACTAATTGTTTATTCTTTTTATTTGAAGTTGCTTCAATGTATTTATATTTGAGCGAATAAACTTGATTCATTGATTGATTGATCTGTCAACCAAATGAGCATAAGGATGTTCTTCCCAATTGTAAAGTATGAATTTTCCTAATGTTATTAATTATGTGATCAGGGAAAACTAGATCTACATCTCAGTAGAAAAGTGACTCTGTGTTTTCACTGATTCTAACCTCCTATTGATCTCATTTTTGCAACGGAACATATTTCATTACCATAGATCTCTTCAATTTGGCTAAATAATCCCCCAGGTGATCTGTATCAGGATTTTCGTCCATGTTATCAATAATAAAAAAATTTTTTCAGGAATTTAGATTTTAATATTTTTGGGTTGAATTTCTTCAATTTACCAACGTTTCGGATCCAGTAAATCCTTTATCAGGGCTAAAAAAGTGACAAAGTACAGTTTAATATTGCAGAGTTCGCCCTGGCGAGCCAGAAAAAGTATCCATCTCGAATTTTCTCAATCTAACAGACATTCTTAAGATCTATCATTTTGGAAGGTGTTCTTCTAATTGTATGTATTGTCTTTAATTTGTTGTGTTCTTCTAATTGTATGTATTGATTTTCTTTGTGCTTTCAATTGTGTTATCAACTTTCTAACGCTACAAGGAAATTCTTTAATTGTAGAAGTACGTGCGTGTGTTAAACAAAAAGTTTAGTTGAAGTATCGAATAATGTTCAATTATTTCATCTGTTCTCAAGTTTTGTGATCTGAGTAGGCATCCGAACCCACCCGCCCAGGCGCCATCTGCATCACATGAACTAGAACATATAGAACGCAAACAAGTTCAAAATCAATCCAGAAATCAAGATTATAGGGACACTAAACAATGAATTTGCCGATTAATACACAATAAAACAATATTTGATAAATCTTGAGTACATTCACCCCAGCTCACCAACCTTTCAATTATATTGATATTATATTTATTTTTATCATGTATTTTTGATGAAAGATGTAGTCAAAAAATTTTTCTTACCCATCAGTCATAACTCAAAGTTCCATCATTACACCTCTCACAAAGACTCACAAAGAAGAGTACATAATATCCCACTAAGCAAAAAAAACTCGCAGTTTCGTTACTGATACGTTGAAGTTACCTTGTTACGTTATTCAAAAAAGATTTGTACGGCCTTTCTTGTTATAGTTACGTAAAATGTCCGCAAACATGACAAATCCCAGTTACGTTTACAATAAACGTTTTGTTACAAAAACTGTAACATATTATTTCCGTTCTTGGAATGTTCCAGTTACCTCGTATTTTAACGTCACGATTATGTGACTAAAGTTACGTTTTCGTTTCGAAGCACATACATATAAGTTTCGTTTTTGAGATGTTTTTTTTAGTGCAGAATGACTGAAAGGTTACATTCATGTAACGCTTCTAAATCGAAATTAAAACAAACCTACTTTTAGTAGAAAATCGGCACAAAAAATTAATTATATCGTGCGTTCAAAAAAATTCGTTGTCAAGTAGGCTGTGGATTCTATTTGTCCTCCCGTAGATTCTTAGGAAAAATAGAATCCACAGCCTACTTGAAAACGAATTTTTTTGAACTTACGATATAATTATTTTTTTTTGGCCGATTTTCCACTAAAAATAGGTTTGTTTTAGTTTCGATTTAGAAGCTTTACATGAATGTAACGTTTTAGTCATTCTGTGTTCAAAAAATTCGTTGTCAAGTACGCTGTGGATTCTATTTTTCCCCTCATAGACTCTTAGAAAAAATAGAATCTACAGCTTACCTGACAACGATTTTTTTTCAACGCACATTACTTTCCTTTGCAAAAAGTTCTTTGATAACTCATACCGACAGATATAATGGTATCTGTAGCACCAGTTTTTTTTTATGGATAAGAATTCATATCGAACTTTTGATAAGAAAAAATATAATTATTTTATTTGGTCGATTTCCCACTAAAAAAACATGACTATCTTCACATTTTATAATATGTCTGTTTCAGAATAGCTTGGTGTATACATCAAGTAATGCAACTATTTATTAGTCATGTGGAGGCGTTTATATCTTGTTAACTATACATTGCTTCACTATCACCGCTCTAACCTAAACGCACCCCAATACAATGAATAAATATTCCAAACATCAATTGAAACACTTTATAGGTAGTTATTCAATTGTTTCAAAATAATAAGACTGTAGATTGAAATGAAAAATATATTCTATTTTACTTATGTATACATATAAATATGCCCATATAGAAAGATTTATGTAGAGCATCTGCTGAATACCTCTGAAAAATAAAACAAATATTAGAATTTAAAAAGGGGTAATCCATTTAATATATCACTCATTTCTTGAATAATTTTATTCGGGAACACTCTGTATATTACGGAATGATTTCCTGAGATGTAGAATTGAAAGTATAAAGTGCATGTTTTCCAACAAATTTTCTAAAACATCTGGTTTGGCAGCTATGGAAGCGTAACGGACTTTTGTAGGACCCTGTATACATATGCTAAACTAATTACTGACCTATTTATCAATTTATAATCGCATCCTATGCTGTGGTATATAATAATAATTTTATAAGTAGGAGTAAAAACAAGAGATTCTTTCCCTATAGCCTATAATTAGGTAAACTAACGAATAAACGAATTTAGTACTTACTTTACGATTCATGTTCCTCTACTCTAAACACAGTTTTTAAAAGGAACGAATGCAAATGCACAAAACGAAAAATTATATAATTATTCAGGCGCTGACTGGAATCTTTGAATATATAAAACACACTATATTCAACGGCTGGAATACTTTGGTATAATAAAACCAACAAAACCAACCATAACCTATAAATTATATAGGTTATGGTTGGCGTTGGCGATGTGGCGACGAAACAGATACAATTAAAATAAACGTTTTTTAGATTAACAAGAATGTTCGTTTGTGTTACATTTAATTTCTCTTTAACAAAGAAGTTGACCCAAAAACATGTCAGCGATGTAAACCTAAAAACATTTTTCAACCTACATAAATGCTACGTGTCTGGCACGTTTTGTTGATAACGTTAAATCATATGCTTACATTCACATTCCAAAACATAATCATTTCAACGTAACACAAATCGTACCAGTTGCGTCAATTAGATATTTATAGGAGAACATCTTCTAAGTTACTTGAAAATAACGTAACTCAACGTAAGAATGACGTTTTCTTGCTTAGTGGGATATATACCATCCACACAGGGGAGATATTCAGCCAAAAATCAATACCTATTTAAAATTGCCCCCTCCTTTTGAAGATGGTATTCAGGCTGAATTTCGGTTTTCACTGAAATTTCGATTTCGATTCATTACAACTTTTGAATGGCTAGTAATAACGTTATTGTGCTTGAAAGACTCCCTAGCGGGGAAGTTTTCCGGGTAGTTTTGATTATCTGCCATTTTTTATCTTTTTTGATTGCTGAATCCGAATCGAGGTTTGCTAACAAAATTCGTGACCGAACATAGAAATAAATACAAAGAAAGATGAAAATCTCATTCTTGGTCAGTTTTTTTGCTCATTCTCGGAAACTATCAACTTTCGTGATAAACCTTTCCATACAAAATGAAAGTACTATTCTGGCTCAAATTATAGTTGAAAATGAGATATTTTCTATGACTCAATAAATGAAAAAAAAATTAAATTATATGGTTCCGATAATGCGATCCTCTTGAAATTTTGCATGAACATTCAGTATATCAGTCTCGATTCATAAAAAAATTTCACTCGAATCGGATATCTTGTTATGGAAATATAAAGATTCTTCTTTCAATATTCCAATTGAATTTTCTATGTTCTGTTGTCACTCTTTGGTCACACAATTTTGCATGAAGCTATTATGACCAACTCGCATATGGCCGCAACATTTCATTTCAGTGGGTTTATTTTGTGAGATATTGAGGAACAAATATTTTGAATGACCATATTTTGTTTCATAAAACATGGCCATTCTAAATTCTTGTTCCTCAATATCCCAGACAAAACAAAACCAATCGAAATGAAATGTTGCGGCCAAATGCAAGATGCTCATAATTAGCCTTATGCAGAATATTGTGGTCATAGTGTGAACAAAACCATGAAATTCAATTGGAAAAATGAAAAGAAGAATCTTTATATTCCATAACAAGATATCTGATTTGAGTGAAACTCATTTTGTGAATCGAGACTGATATACTGAAAGTCATGCAAAATTCAAGAGAATCGCATCATCGAAATCATAGAATTCATTTTTTTTTCAATTTATATGTCATAGAAAATACCTCGTTTTCAACTATAATTTGAGCCAGAGCGGGTTGTCGCCAGAACAAGTTGTGGCAGTACAATTTGTAGGAAATTTAATGTACTTTCATTTGTATGGAAAGCTTTTTCACGAAAAGTTGATAGTTTCCCAGAAATAAGCAAAAAACGACCAAGAATAAGATTTTCATTCTATTTTTGTATTATATTCTATGCTCCGTTACGAAATTTGTTAGCAAACCTTAAATTCGGATTCAGCACCCCAAAAAATAAAAAAATAAAAAAATTAAAACTACCCCAGAACTTTCTGCAAGGGGTATTGTCCCGAAGATTCTTCATTTCAATTTATTCAGAATTCTGAAAAAATCATGTCCAGCTACGAGAAGTCACAATTTTTTTGGTTTTAAACAACTCCATTTATACACAACGTCGTCGATATTTCCTTTCGGACCTTCTTTCACTCCTACCGCAATATCCATTCACGAAAAAAAAGTGACATTATCTGAGTTTGAAATTAGATTCGGCATTATGAACTAACAGTTGGAATCATAGACTAACTAAACGGAGATTGTCTATGGTTGGAATTGATTTCGTGATTTAATGGGAATTCGAAAGTGCAAAGTACTTCAGTTTTTATATACTCACATTCAACTGATTCTGGAGAGTTTCCTTCTGAAAACATTCTGATATATTTTCTTTTTTCCCGTTTATGACACTAGTAATGATCTCGTCTGGTTCTTTATTCCTTTGAAGACCATGAAGAATAATGTCACTTCAATATAAAAGTTTTGTGCATACCGAAGCTATGAACCAATGTTATGAGTAAATTTTTGGCTGCATGACGTCCATAGATGGCTCTCATTCGACGGTCAGAGTTCATAAATCAGTTAAATCTAGGTTATTCTATACTTGGTAGAAATAACTACTGAATTTCGAAAATAATAAATTTAACAATTTGAATTACATCATCTAAGATTGAGTAGTCACTATCATTTACCGAAAAAAAACAAAAAACGTGTACTGGTTTCGCGGAAGACAAAGTCAACTGAAGTCTCAAGAACATGTTAAATTAGGAGATACTTTAGTACTGAACTCTCGAAAGAATTAGTTGAATCGGTCCAGTCGTTCAAATTTGGGATGAATCGAAGGTTTTGTTGGTGAAAACCGAAAATCACTATAAAAGGCGAAGACGAGTTTTAATGGTAGTACACGTAAACCTCAACATAGTAAGAATACGTGGAAGAATTTCCATTGAAATTTATTATGGCATGAAATACTGGAAAAACATCGAACCCACATGGAAATGAACTATAAAAAGCTCGTCGCCCTTCATTCCATATATAAATACTGCAGATCGTAGTACATATTGCCCTCCGAGTTCTCGCTTAAATATGGCAACCCTGTCGGAGGATAGAAAGTATTTCACGCATAACCAATATACGCGGAGGTATGAGAGCCTTCTTTGTCTCATGAAATTTTTTTTCTGAAATGTTTTCCCCTCTTTAGATGCCTTGATTCTATAGCTTCCCTCAACATATATCAACAAAAAATTTTCTGCTCCGACCACCCCTTCACCCGGAGGTCAGGGCGCCTTCGGTACTACCGGAGGTGACAGCGTATTACGAAGCAATATATATATATATATATAATATACCTGGTCTTCAGGTTAGCAGCCTGAAGATCTGAAGAAATTATCGCTCCTGTCACCAGAAGTATGAATCAGGGCGGTAGAGGGCAGCGGGCTGGCCCTCTTCGGAGCCGTCCAGAGGTAGAGCCTGATGGGGTCAGCTGTGGGGCAAGCGGCGCAGCCCCCCGAGATGGCACCGTAAGCCAAAGCTCGAACGTAAGAAGAGTACGAAGAAGCATCAGCTTGGACGGAATTAGAACCCGTTCCGCGGATGTTCCTATCACACGAGATGGACGGACACGATGGACGATAGAGGAAAATACCCTCATAATGCGTGTCCACTACATAGCAATCGAACTGCAAGCAACATCCGGAAGAACCTACAGAGATCTTCTAACGAGCACCTGGAACGAGATAAACCCAGAGAGACAGTCTTATCCAAACTACTGGCGAATAGAGTCAGATGGATTATGGAACATGAGAAATTTTCAAGTGTCGAGCTCGAAGCCATAAAACGAAGCATAAGACCTTTTGCTCCACCTCCATCCGACGAGACCAACTATACGGAAGTAGAACAGCCTGAGATCGAAAACCAAGAAACAACCCAACTGGAGAAGCTCTTCAAGAAGAATATGCAACTCTACACAAAAATTTCCCCACAAAATAGACCAAAATTCCAGACTGAAGGGGTCACGCAACATCCATGAGAGTGTAAAGGAGGTGAATAAAATAATAAAATCAACCCTAAAAGAACCTCCACCCTCGAAGAAGTGTAGACTGTGTATTTGCTGGAGATTACAGTTTGTCAAGAAAATAAAATACATATCACCATTAGACAGCCAAAACCAAAAGAAGACAAGGAACCACCATGGAAACAACGCCTGGAAAAAAGATAAATACTATTAGAAAACAAATTGGAAAGCTTCATACTTACCTGAACACGAACTCACCAAGCAGGAAAACATCCAAAAAGGTCGCACGCATAGCATCCGAATTCCGCATCAAAAGCATCGGGGAACGGTTCAAACAAGATCTCACCAAATTATGTGACACCCTGAAACAAAAAGTTAAAGCATTAGGTAATAGAATCAGGAGGTATAATGAAAGATCCACGCGGTACAAGAACAACCAGCTGTTTTATAAGAACCAAAAACAATTTTACAGACAACTTGAAGGAACAACAACAACCGAGGAAGAATTTCCGACACCGCAAGACATGCATGCGACATGGAAGGAAATATGGGGTCACGCAGTGGAACACGATGATGAAGCTTCTTGGATCAGGGAAGCAGAGACGGAAGCGGAGAAATATGCCATGGAAGAAATCACCATAACGGAAGACGACATAAAAGCCGTATTGAAAAAGTCAAACAACTGGACTGCACCGGGACCAGATGGAATCCACAATTATTGGTGGAAAAACTTTGAATCCACACATGAACTACTATCGAAATTATTCCAGAAGGCGCTAACGGACCCGTCACAAATACCCGAATTCTGCACACTTGGAATAACTCACATGATCCCTAAGGGAGCAAAAAACGGAGACCCTACGAACTATAGGCCAATAACATGTCTACCGGCCATCTACAAAATACTTACCGGAACACTAACACACCATATCTGGAAACATGTGGCAAAAAATAAAATACTAGCCCGTGAACAGAACGGATGCCGAAGAGACGCAAGAGGGTGCAAGGAACTGCTTATTGTTGATGCACTCGTCACGAAGCAGGCTAAAAAGAAATTGAGAAATCTCTCCATGGGGTGGATTGACTACAAAAAGGCCTTCGACTCGATACCACACACATGGCTGCTAAAAACCTTAAGGCTATATGGAGTGTCGGAGTGCTTAATCAATCTTCTAAATCATCTCATGGCAACATGGAGAACAAATCTACGGGTCAACACCAACAATGGAACTTACACAACAGCCGAAATTAAGATCAAGAGGGGACTGTTTCAGGGTGATAAGTTAAGCACATTATGGTTCTGTTTAGCAATAAATTTCCTTAGTAAATTACTCAACAAAACGAGATACGGGTACTTAATAGAAAAAAGAAACAACATCAAAATAAACCACCAATTGTATATTGACGATCTCAAACTCTACGCAGCGAACGAAGATCAACTATTGAGGCAACTAAGGATAGTAAAATCTTTCACAGAAACAATCAAGATGCAAATGGGACTTGATAAATGCGCAGTGCTGCATATTAAAAGGGGAAAACTCATAACTGGAGAAGCGATGCTTGTAGAAGACGAACTAAGAATTCAAAGACTAGGGCCAGATGAATCCTATAAATACCTAGGCATCCAACAAGGGCTAGAAATAAGGAATACTGAAGCCAAAACAACTTTCAGAAACAAGTTCATGGAAAGGCTGAAAATGATACTGAAAAGCAAATTAAATGCTAAATCAACATTTACAGCTATCAGCACATGGGCTATTCCTTGCTTATCTTACTCGTTCGGAATAATAAAATGGTCTGTCACAGACCTCAAGGCCATTGACACACAAATAAGAGTATCACTGACAAAATATGGCATGCACCACCCCCACGCTTCTGTGAACAGATTATACGTGCCCAGACAAGATGGAGGAAGGGGACTGCAAAACATTGAATCCACACACCACCGAGTAGTACGCGAGATGAGAGAATACTTCAGATCTAAAAACTCACCTTTTTTCAAAGCCATATCTGATGAAGACAACAACATCACAGCATTAAATCTGGCATCAAGCAACCATCCCGTTGAACCTAAAAGCATCGAAGAACTATCCGAAATATGGCACGGCAAAGCTCTCCATGGAAGATACCCCACCGCCCTGAAATGGAACAAAATAGACAAAGTAAGATCTGTCAATTACCTCAAGGCAGGATACCTGTTTCCAGAAACCGAGGGCAGACTGGCGGCAATTCAGGATCAGGTGATACCTACAAAAGCATATCAAAAACAGATAATGAATAAGAACTTACCTAATGACAAATGCCGCAAATGCTCCCAGGCTGCTGAAACAATCCAACACGTCACGTCGTCCTGCCCCACCCTCGCTCCAAGGGAATACACGGACCGCCACAATGCCATGGCAAAGGCATACCACCAAGCCATCGCCCTGAAAAATGGGTTAATAAAACATCAAAAGAAATCTTTGAATACTTACCTAAAGAAATACTGGAAAATGAGGAGATGAAACTGTATTGGGACCATCCACTCGTCACTGACAGACCAATTGCGCACAACCGGCCGGATATTGTGATACTGAAAAAGAAAAAGAAAGAATTAATTATAATAGACATCACGATTCCAGCAGACGACAATGCTGAGCGAGCCTATAATGAAAAAAAGATAAAATACCACGATCTGGCTTTCGAACTAAAAGAAATATACAGACTTACCTCTACATCAATCCTACCCCTCGTCATAACCACAAACGGATTAGTGGAGGCACATCTTTTCGAAAACACCATCAAGCTGGAACTAGATGAAAAGCTAATCGGAGAGGCACAAAAGGAGGTCATCTTGTGGACCACCAGAATAGTAGAAGGTTCTTAACAAGTTGCTGAGAGAAGTGCCTTGATCAGAGTTGATCCGGCACCATCAAACAGCCTAACCCTGAAAGGTGAAAAAAAAAAAAAAAAAAAAAAAAAAAAAAAAAAAAAAAAAAAAAATATATATATATATATATATATATATATATATATATATATATATATATATAATAATATATATATATATATATTATATATATATGAAATGTTCGGATAGGTTTCCGCGGTTTGATATGTTAATATTAGGAAAGTTCGGGTAGAACCGCGTCTATTGTTTAATATTGTTCGACGTTTCGGCATCGATTTTGATGCCATTTTCAAGAACTGTATGTGATTCCACGTCGGGGTCTCAACCTGCCTACTCCCCAAGTTTCATCAACAGTGGTCTCGGAGTTTTCTCTGCTTCGAGGTAACTGGTTAATACGAGAGTCAGATGGTGTATTTATAGTAGCTGAGGTTGTGGAGTTGGTGGGTTGGGGTGCTTTGGGAGGGGGAAGACGACAGATCAAGGGTTTCCATGTGTTAGGTAACCTCTGACCGTCATCCCTTTTATTTAGGGAATCTGGACGTCGTTCAATTTCTAGAGCTTCACGAATAATTCGGCTTGTTAGTGATTTTTCGGATGCGATAGTTCGGCAATTATCAAAGTCGATTTTGTGGCCTGTATCGGAATGATGTTTGAAAAGGGCTGAAGATGTTTCAGCATTCCGTACAGCCAGTTGGTGTTCGTATACTCTGTTATGCACCCGTCTGTTGGTTTGACCGATGTATGACCTGGAGCATTCAGAGCATGGTATTTCGTATACACCTTGAGATTCATTAGGAATTGAGTCCTTAGGTGATCGAAGGAAGTTCGAAATTTTGTTGGCAGCTGTAAAGATGGTGGTTATTTCTCGTTTTTCCAAGATGCGACCTATTTATCGGTGACACCTCGGACAAACGGAAGGAAAGCCTTGTGAGAAAACCTCTCAGGAGGTTCTTTTTTGTTGTTACTCTGAATTTTACGGATGGATTTTTTGATTTGTGAGTTGTTATAACCATTTTGGAGCAGAGCGGATTCGAGTTGTTTGAGTTCGTGTTGTCTTAGTTTGTTGTCAGTTAGATGGATAGACCTATAAACCAGGGAGTTTAAACGGAATTGATTGGGTTGGATGATGGTGGAATTGGCGTGTAGGTATCGGTGGTGTGGGTGGGTTCCTGTAGACGGTGTGTGTAAAAGAATGGTCGGTTTGTGATGAGAATGTCAAGGAAGGGAATAGAATTATTAGTTTCAAGTTCCATGGTGAATTTGATGTTCGGGTGGATGTTGTTGAGGTGGTGGAGAAATTGATGGAGAGATTCGATACCATGTGGCCAAATGACAAACACGTCATCAACGTATCGTTTCCAACACGTGGGTTTGAGGTGAAATGTTTCAATGGCCTTAGTTTCGAAATCCTCCATGAAGAATTCGGCGAGAACGGAAGATGCGGGGAACCCATGGCGGCTCCTAATACTTGTTTGTAGAAGGTCCTTGGAAGAGAAAGTATGTGCTGGACATACAATGGTTGATAAAGGATGAGTGTGTCTTTGGGTATGTGGTGTTGTTTTCAAGGATACAAAGGGTTCTTGAAGGGGGATGTTTGTAAAGAGGGAAACAACATCGAAGCTGACCAAGATGTCAGATTCATTTATGGGGAAATTCTTGAGGGTTTCAATAAAATGGTGAGAGTTTTGAACATGGGACGAAAATCTTGGACGAGGGGTTGAAGGGTAGAGGCTAAATATTAGCAAGACGATGTGTCGGTGATCCGAAAGCACTGACAATGGGGCGAAGTGGTATGTCGGGTTTGTGAATTTTTGGAAGACCATATATTCGGGGGGTGCGTGAGGACTTTTCGCGGGGTATTGTGGATTTTTTATGTCAGTTGGGAGTTTGGAGGAATTGATTAGGGTTTTGGTTTTCTTTTCGAGGTAGGTGGTCGGGTCTCGTGGAGTGGATTGGTATTCGGGAGAGTCTAACAGAGATTGCATTTTGTTAATATAGTCGCTTGTGTTTAATATAACCGTAGCATTACCTTTGTCCGCAGGGAGAACGATAATGTCAGGGTTATTGTGAAGGTTTTTGAGGCTAGTTCTTTCAGCACGTGTGATGTTGGGAGAAGGGGGCTTAACTTTCTCAATAAGGATGCAATATCTTGTCGGGTCTATATCGGGTATATATATATATATATAAGTCACAGTATAAAAATATATATAAAAGTATGAAAATAAAATAAAAATATTAAACAAAAAAAAAACATTAACCAGTAAAGTACTCTCAAAAAATGAAGGTACATTAACATAACTAAATCACAGTCTAAACATCAAGTCATTCTGATTGTAGTTTAGACTTCCAAATATTACAGGACAACATTTTTATTGTCGGAGTGAATTTAACAATGCCTCCCTCTTCTGCTATACCCTCACTTGTTGATAGTAATGCCGAAACTGTTTCTGTTTTCAGCTTGTTACGGTGCTCCGATTTGATTAATTTCAGCTTGCTGCATATTCGCTCAACAGAAACATTTGAGTACGGAAGCACTACTAATAAACTAATTATATTTTGAGATTGGGGTAAAGAGGATCCCCAGCTGAATTTTTCAGCTCAAAAATATTGGCCCAGTATTTTTCCACAGAAAAAGTGCCCGAAGATTCCAAAATTTGAGTACTGGATAAAGAGTGTTCTCTCCACTCATTATCCAGCTTTTGCAAATTTATGAAATTGAGGAAAGTGAATCGTCTGACAATGTGCAAAACTGAAACATTTGAAATTATATCTCTTGGATCGACAACTGCAATTAGATGAAAAATTTCATCAGGAAACTTGAATCTTTTCTTTATTTCTGAAACTAATTCGATATAGAATTTTGAAATCGACTTTAAAAACACATCCATTTCAGCACAATTGAAGTTGTCTTCCAATTTCAATGATTCCATTGACTCAAATGCTACCACACCAAGATAAATATCTTTTAAAGGGACAAACTTATCCGGATTTGTGTGGTTGAGGTTAAAAATATTTTTCTCTCCAATTACATATTTTTTGTCTAGAAAATTATGACATAATATTCTCAATAGCTTCATAGTTTCTGGTTTCAATTTGTGAAGTAATGGCGCTTCAGTTTGAAATAACTTATTGAAATCATTCAATATTTCTAAAATATATGACAAAAACTGTAAATAAATGAGGGTGTACTTATTTGCAGCGTCTTTACAATTGTCTCTGTCGTTTTGAGGGATCTTCAAGGAGTGATAGTCTGAAATAGGCACAAAGTGGATCGAATTGTTCCAATATTCTTTTCACACATTGCTCCAAAGATAACTATCTGGTATTGCAGGGCAGAAGAATTTTGTGAATATCCACTCTAAAAAAGGTTTGAAATTCTTTAAATTTGCATTGACTCCTGCTGAAATGAGCGCCAATATTCCTAACTACATCCTCAACAGATCGAGGCAATTGTAAACATGCTGTAGATGCTGCTAGATGAATCATGTGACATGAACATCTCACACATACAATGTCTGGTAGGTCTTTTTTCAAATTTGAAGAAATTGAATTATGTTCACCTACCATGACAGTTGTAGTGTCACTAGCGAAACCAACCATATTTTCGAATGGAATTTTATGTTTCGCTAGTGTTGACCTCAAACAATGATAAAGGCTAGCAGCATCACCTTTCTCAGTTTCCACCATATCCAGAAATTTTGTCTTTACCATATTAGCGTCAGAATCATAAAATATGATAGCAAAACCGCACTGCTTAATTACTCCCACATCTGTGGTTTCATCCATTATGAGAGAAAATAATTAGTTTCACCTCTGATTTTTGCACAAAGTTGGTCTCGAAAATCTCTAGCCAAAACTTCTTCATTACTGTAGTTGTTTTTGTTCTTCTACATGCCAATTTTTTGCTACTTCTGGCTCTGCAAAAATATCCGCAAATAAGGGTACCAGTGTATCCATTAATGAAAATGGTAAATTATTCGTTGTCAGTAAGCCAACTAATTTTAATTCTGCTATTTTCACAGAATTAGATTGTGGACATTGTGATTTCATCATATCACTAAGTGGCCTACATTGACTGACCATTCTGGAACTTGATATATGTTTCTCTGACTTCATATGTATCATCAAATCGTTCCTACTTGGAAAAACTTGCTTATTGCAGAGTTTGCAATAACCAAATTCTATTTTCTTTTGGTAGGATGGAACCTTCTATTGGACAATCCATCCTCGGAACTCAGGCATTTCGCACCATTCCTGGCGAAACTTATATGCTCAAGTAGAAGTACTAGAAGAAGTAAGTTTCCTTTTCCTTCTTTTACTTGGAACAGCGTTATCTTCCTCTTCAGTATCTTCCAAAACTTCGATTCCAACATCTGTTTCCTAAGAAAATAAATTTGAAATCAAGGTTTCTCACGACAAGTGTTTAATTATATCACCTTTTCTTCTCTAAATTGGCTGACATTACCAGTAATGTCGGACCTGCTAGGTGCCAGTATTTCTTCGGACGGATCCTGATTTTCCTGATTCGGAGTGGATTCGGGTTCTCTCTAGAAATTAGGAATATAAGATTTAATGACACGGAAGCATTCATAAAAAATATATAATTACCGCCCTAGATTTTCCTTTCCTGATCACCCACATGTCCATATTCGATAATAAAGGAATACATAAATATTATTTCACACTTTAGCACAGATTATATTAGATATTATTGTCTACACAAATTTATAACCACAACCACAAATGGACTTTATTTTATTGAATAATGATTAATGATATGAAACTTAATACGTGAATACTGAAAGAATAGCGAATACTGAATTATCATCAGGTACAGATGTTCAAAATCCGAATGATTTGTGATTTGGAAATCTGCTGACGCATGGATTAATATTCTGTTCATTTGGGTGCTCTGCAGAAATCTTCTCATCAGTAAACGTTACAGACAAAGATTACAGATCAATTATAGAGCTCTCTATACTATAATTCAGATAAAACTAGCGCATATTGAATTAATTCAGAGCTTTGCCACTGATATAGGATAAAAAGCACATGTCGAAATCGTTACGAAACATTTATTGTGGAAGAAACCAGATGACTATCCATGACATACTATTGTTTTGGTATTATAAGCAGTTATGTGGTAGTGGAGCTTCAGTAGATCTTGTCAACCTCTCTTCAGAAAAAAAAACAGAAGGCAGGCTTCGTTGATAAATAACAAATCATAATTAAATTTTTCTGGGGTAAATAAGGTATATGTGATAGATGCTGAAATAATGATATGTAAATAGGTAGAAAAGTATGAATTGTATCACGTCTTTTTTTTGCTACAGACGGGAACTCATGTTCACCCAGGAAGGTCCTGGGTAGTGTTGAACTCATATAGTTTTGCCTACCAACCAAACCCCTCTCCCTCTATTGGGCTCTATATTCCATTACTCCGTAAGCTCTGCTTCAAACGATTGTCATTAGTGAGAATTTCCAATCTAACGGAAGTGACATGGCCATTATCACCATCTATGTTGTCATCAGTGACTATCTTCTTTCTCCTACAAAATAAAATGAATTCTCAAATTAGCAACTTATTCTACAGGAATAGTATAAGAATGCATAAAATATAACACATTTTCTAGCAGTTTCAGAGGAAATTACTATATACGAGTACAAAACAATTTGTTAAAATGGTACTGCATGCACCGAGACAAATGTCGAAGGTCAGTATGTATCTGGTAAGACCCATCACCTAAATTTTCCTAAAAGTTATTAATATAATACAGCAACTGTTTGTGAATTTTCCTTTTCCTACATGCATCGTTGGTTGCTTTCTTTTCTCTACTTAATAAAAATTCGTTCACCTCGCCTAATGCTGCATAATCATTTTCAGTTTTTATACAGGGTGTTTCATTGGGAAAGGGCAATACTTCACAGGTGCATAGGTGGCACCAAGACGGTTCTAGAGATACCCCATTTATTGGGTCTCACTGTCTTCGTAGCCGAGATACAGGGTTTTATGAATTTTGCCCATTTCTTTCTGAGGCCGTACCAGACAAACCACTGGTATATTTTCTTCAAATTTGACAAATATATTCCTAATTGAGAGCCCAAACATATCATGCAATAACCGCCTCGAAAATCCAGGTCCGGGTTAACAAAAAATTATGAATCGTTTGAATCCTCGAAACAACACCCTGTACATCGGAATTTTGAAAATCTGTTTTAATATTCGAAAACACCACCAAAAAACTAAACTGAGACGTATCCTTCAAATTTTCGCGCAGAAAGTTTTACTGCACAAATTTTCAAGGTAAATGTGAAGTTTTTAGGAACTTTGATACCCGAAAGTGGTTTGAAGTGACTTTAACAATGAATTATCAACAATATTGAATCCATAATTATTTCAACATTACTTTGTAATTCATTTCCACATTGGTTTTCATTTTTATAGCCGTATACTTGAAAATCCAGGTCCGGGTAACGAAAATTATGAATCGTTTGAATCCTCGAAACAACACCCTGTACATCGGAATTTTGAAAATCTGTTTTAAAAATCGAAAATACCACTAAAAAACTGAACTGAGACGTACACTTCTAATTTTCGCACAAATTTTCAACGTAAAGTGAAGTTTTTAAGAACTTGGATACCTGAAAGTGGTTTGAAGTGACTTTTAACAATGAATTATCAACAATATTGAATCCATGATTATTTCAACATTACTTCGTAATTCATTTTCACATTAGTTTTCATTTATTGAGAAGTGAGCTACATTATTACGTTTAATAATTATGGATCTCAATATTTGATAATTCATTGTTAAAAGTCACTTCAAACCACTTTCAGGTATCCAAGTTCTTAAAAATTTTACTTTTACGTTGAAAATTTGTGCATTGAAACTATCTGCGCGAAAATCTGAAGTTTACGTCTCAGTTCAGTTTTTAGTGGTATTTTCGAATTTTAAAACAGATTTTCAAATTCCGATGTACAGGGTGTTGTTTCGAGTATTTAAACGATTCATAATTTTTTGTTAACCCGGACCTGGATTTTCGAGGCGGTTATTGCATGATATGTTTGGGCTCTCAATTAGGAACATATTCGCCAAATATGAAGAAAATATACCAGGTGGTTCGTCTGGTACGGCCTTAGGAAAAAACGGGCAAAATTCATAAAAACACCCTGTATCTCGGCTACGAAGACAGTGAGACTCAATAAATGGGGTATCTCTAGAACCGTCTTGGTGCCACCTATGCACCTGTGAAGTATTTCCCTTTTCCAATGAAACACCTGTATACATTTGCAATCCAAATCTAACATTTAATAAGCCATCATCCTCAGCATTTTTAGTAATAAATTTCGTGCTTTGATCAATTAAAATATTTAGTTACCACATGTTTCTTCTTCCGTCAACGGATATATTTAAAGTATTATTTTTTCCTGTTCTTCCAGAAAATCATGTACCGAGTTGTTCACTATAATTGACCCCCCCTTTAACTTTGTTACTGAAGGAGATACAAAAAAATGTTTCGTATAGAAGTTTCACGAAATTAACTGAGGTTTTTCGATATGAGTCCAGAAACTGAAATATATACAGGGTGACCAACATATTGATGGCAACTTCAGTTTTTCAAATGGAACACCCTGTATATTTTTCCATATTTGGTAAGCTCTTTTTCCCCGATTTCGAATATGTATCATATTTTCGTCTATCTTTCTTATTCTGAGCACCACAGAGTTTCAAATTTCAATAACCATCTGGCAAAGCGTTTTGGAGTTCGTAAATATTTAAGTGGTCAATTTGATCTTTGGATTGGTAATGGCGCACCCATTTTATGGCCACCAATAGTCCCGATTTAACACCGTTGGACACCTTTTCTAGCCGTTCCTGAAGGAAAAATTTACTTCAGCAATAATGACAATCAATGAAAGCGGAGAATGATATTAATGATATAAAATCAACCAATATTAAACCCTTAATTCGGAACTAATCCCGTCAACGCACAAAAAATAATGATAATATTGTAATGATCAGAAACAAATTTGAAGCTTTAATTTCTGACTTGAATCAGAACCATAATAATGCTATCAAAAATAGTCTAAAGAACTTGAGACAACTATTATCAACTATGTGTATCGAATGAAGGAGCTCATTTTCAGCAATTTCTTTAGTTGAAGTTATTCTTACCATACTACATAGTTTATCATTTTCCATTGGTTAAGTAATTGTTAAGTATTCATTCTAAAATAATACTTTTGAGTAGATTGTTTGGATATAAATAATTTCGTAGGTATTTCACGTATTTTTTTATTCGGTGTCATCATTTCAAAACTTTGAAACTCTGAGAATTGAAGAGACACATTCACATACGCATTTATATTCGAGATCAGGAGGAAATAGCCTATCAAAGAATTGAAGAATATACAGGACAGGGTGTCTCATTTGAAAAAATATAGTTGCATTCAATGTGTTCACCCTGTATATCTTCCCATTACCGTTATTATAATTCCAAAAAAGAGTATTTTCAGTAAACGCCCTCTGCCACTTGTAAAATGATTACAGATCTTGGCAGGTGGTTCTTAGAATTTGAAACTCTGTGGTTCTTAGAATAAAAGAGATAGACCAACATATGTTACATATTCGAAATCAGGGGAAAAAGAGCTAGCCATACATGGAAAAATATACAAGGTGTTCCATTTGAAAAAATGAAGTTGCCATCAATATGTTGGCCACCCTGTATATATTTCAGTTTGTAGAGTCACATCTAAAAACCTCAGTTGATTTCGCGAAACTTTCATACGAAACATTTTTTTGTATCTCCTTAAGTAACGAAGTTAAAGGGGGGGGGGGTGAAATTATAGTGAAAAACCCGGTATTTCATTCTGATAACTTACTCTACTGATGGATGGTTCAGAAATACATAAATTAAAATTGTCCGAATCATCTGAGTCTGCACCTGAAACAAAATCGCTTCTCCTCCTGATCAAAGCAACTGCATGTATATGTTTACACAACGCAGTTCTTATCGTGTATTCTGAACACTCACATTTAAACCTATGAATGCATATTTTACATGTGTCACAGTACCCAGCTCTGCACGCCTCATCAGAGTTCATTATAACATACTGTGTAAAAGTTACCTCTGACTGTACTTGATTCTATTTGAAATCTCCACAGTCTAACGGGGTGATCATTTGTTGAACAGTTTTTTCATCTTTATCGTGGGCCTCTTTGATCACTATGCTAATACGAATTTGGTGTGGGTCTCTCAGTGTCAATTATTTTTTCCACATCTTGTCATTAACCAGCTCTCCAACATATCCAATAATTTCTCCACTCTAAAGAATAAGGTATTTTCGAGTTTTATCCTTCTCTCACGAAGAAAAAAATATGTAATAAGTACCGAGTGTTCTGTCTTCCGTTCAACTTATTATATTTCAGAATATTATTTAGACTTTCAATTGCCATGTTCGTGTTATCCCACAATTTTGTCTATAGAAATGGGCCCACATTTTCATCCTATCTTCACTCTGAAAGTAATATCTGAAAGGCTTAATTATTATGGGTATATTGTATAATATTCACTCAGTTCTGTAAATAGTTGAGAAATTCAATTTCATGTTTTTCTTCCAAATTATTGAAATATCTGGATTTAAATTCCATAAATTTTTATGGATCCGTCGCATTCGAAATACTTCTCATTTCTTCTTCATAGCTTGCTTATTTTCTTTTTGTTTCAGTTTTGCTCTTCCTTGTATATTCCAATTCTTCATCAATGCCATGTTCATAACAATCTTCTTGGCTTATTTTCCACAGCCATTACCAAGCATTATAATACTTTACATCGTCATCGGTCATGATATATTCAACATCAATGGTTCCTTCTAATTTGGTTTTTATAGCTGTAAAAAGTTTTGAATCACCTGATCTAACCTATTCGATAATAGGAAAGTCACTGAAAACCCAATATTCTCTCGTCTTTCACCAAAACAATGGTTAGGTCCCAATTTTTACGGTTCGTTCGATGAGTACCATCTCTTCCAGCTTTTTTTCCATTCATAAAACCAGAGCAAAATCTTCTTCCTTCAACTATGGGTGACTTCCTCCTAGACCAAAATACTGATTGAATTCCTGATCTCAAGTTTTCTACAATAACTTACCAATTTTCTCGATGATCTTCTTGTTATTCCACTTTTCTACTTTTAAAATTGTGGATTGCATGTCATCTCATGGCGCTTCTCATCAATAGATATTGAATTTCCTCATGAGATATGCCAAGTCTCCACGAGCTAGGATATTAAATCTTGTTAATTCTGAATTCTGGGTAGCTTTGACATCTTTTAGAATTCTCTCCACTGTCACTCCTGCAGTTTGTATATCCGCTGAAATTTCTTGTTGACTCACTGTCAACCGTTTGGATTTAAGTTCATCTTCATGTCCAACATGTGTTTCGATGTAATGTACACTGACAACTGCAAAAAAATATCAACGATTCATAGACAAATATAGGTATCTACTAAATTATGATTATTATTATTAAATAAATACTATTAATCACTACCATTAGTGCTACTGATTGTGGCCTGAATTCTTGATGGACACTAGTTATTTTAATACTGCCCCCTTTCTTCGATTTTCTTTGGGTGCATTTGCTAACAAAACCTAAATTAATAATTATTAAATAAAATTTTCAGATTGTTAATTCATATGCAACCTTCGGTATCACTACGATTGCATTGTAAACATACAATCGTGCATTATTAGCAAGTTTCTCAGTTCTTGTACGTCTATAATCAATTTCCCTATTGCCTAGTGTTCCCATTCCTCAAATTCTTCGATAGTCGCAAAAAAACAATCAACCTCGTTAATTGTCAGTGTATGGAACTCCCTCAAACTTTGCAACAAATTTTTGAAACCAGTTAGAGGTTCTATTGTGTCTTCAGGACAGAGTGGGCTAGAGGGCACTTGATGTGTTTGTTCTTGGGCTGGGAGAAAATATTATAGAAATTTTCAAATGTAAATTCTTCGCAGATACAGATGAAAACATCTTGTGGCACTCTTGACACTCAAGTTTATTTTCCCTGTAAATAAAATATACTATTCCTAAAACTCTTTTATTTTTATAAGAAAACTATTTATACGTTACCTTTGGTCCTCCATTTTCCTGCGTTTGGTAATAAAAATTACTTGTTTAATCGATCATCGAATTGAATGCACTCAGAGCATATACATTTTCAATCCAGAGAGATAGAATAACTAGTATTAAATCAAACGTCTGTAGATTGCAGCTTTTTAGAAATACTAACGACCTTTGTCTAATAGACTAAACAGCAAACAGCCCAAGTAACATTCTTGGTGACCAGAAGATTTATAAATTTGAAATTGATGTTATTAGGGATTCATAATAGGAGTGCCAAAAACCTAGAGTGTTTCAGTTCATATAAGAGTAAAAATTATTGATTCTCAAAAGTTTTCACAAACTATTGATTGTAAACTGTTCATAAAAACTTCAGGTTATATAACCAAAAGTTTCATAATACGGGTATATAAAAGTGCGGAGAACTCGCCTATGAAATATCAGGAACAAGGTGATAAAAGTTATCATGGGGCGTGCTATAAAGGTGTTAGCCACTTCGTAATTAGGGATTGCAAACCGGTTTACCGGTTAACCGATTTACCGCCTTAAAAGTTCTTCAAATTACCGACGAAGAAATCGGAATCTCTTACCGGTAATTTCGGTAAAAAATACCAAGCCGACAACAACCCGGATTCCTCGTTTCTTTGATGCACGGGCAGTGCGGAACTGCCGACGGGATGAATGGTAAACAAAGATTCAACGGGAATGCAGGGTGCGACGTGTTGACTGTCGAGTGAGGATTGCAAAATATTTGAGCGCTTAAATTGGCATTTAGTATTTACTGAATTCTGTGAGTGAATCTGCACTTTGAAGGTGAAATTATTTTATTTAAATAGGGGGAAGTTATAAATTAATGTTTCTTCTTTTCCTCGCAGTTTCTGCCAGTAGCAAACAATGGATAAACTTCTGTTTGGCACCATTATAACAAAACTAATGATGGGGTGTGTGTGTAAATTTGTTCCAGACAAATTAAAGCGTCTGGAGGAAGCACTAGTGGTTTACGCAGTCATTTAAAGAGTCAGCATGAAATAAACTTGTTAAAAAGGGGAAAATGATATCTTTATCTGGCATTTCTGCAAAACGCAATAACCAGACTATCAAAGAAATATCTACAATTACGTCGTATTTCAAACCGACTTTAGACGATTCATTTCCAGCAGTAATCGCACGTTTGACTGCACTGGACGGTTTGCCATTCAGTAGGTTTTGCACTTCAGAAGATTTAAGAAAATTATTAAAAGTAAAAGGTTATCAAGATATACCGAAATCATCAAATACCATAAGAGGAATTGTTTTGGAATATTCTAATAAAATGCTTCAAGAAGTAATAAATGAATTGAGGGAGATTAAACTTCGGGAAGAAGTATTCAGTTTGACTTTCGATGAATGGACATCCGTAAAAAACCATCGCTTTATGAACATAAATGTTCATACAAAGGATGCCTTTTGGAACTTAGGATTAGCTCGGGTCCATGGATCCATGCCAGCGGAAAAATGCGTGGAGATTTTAAATAAAAAGCTTAGTGAGTTTCAACTTAGTCTTATGAACATTGTATCGATTGCTACAGATGGTGTTTCAGTAATGAAAAAAGTGGGGAAATTGATAGGTCCACACCACCAATTATGTATAGCTAAGGCATACAATTAGCCGTAATTAAAGTATTATACAATATCACTGATTTACATGAAGCTGATAAATTAAGTGACGCAAATATCGATGAAGATAGTGAGCCCGATAAAGGTACTGAATCTGATTCCGAATATTCCGATAATGAGGAAAATGAAATTTTAAACGACAATTTGGAAATTGAATACGAAGCTGGTGGAATCATCGCTCAAGTTCTGCCAGTGCTAACTTTCTCATCAAATATTGAATTAAACGTTTTAATTACAAAAATTCGTAAAGTCGTTATAATTTTTCGTAAATCACCGACTAAAAATGATAAGATTTTACAAAAACATGTAAAGGAAGAATTGAATAAGGAATATTCTTTGATACTCGACTACAAAACGAGATGAAACAGTTTGTTAGCAATGCTGGAAAGATTCGAAATGTTGAGAAATTGCATCAGAAAGAGCTTGATAGACATTAAATCAGAAATAAACTTCACAGAAAATGAACTTGAGTTACTATCTAGTACAATTTTAGCATTGCAACAGTAAAAGCTGCGGTAGAACAATTATGTTGCGAAGATGCCAATCTTTTTATAGCTGATATCACCTTAAAATTTATGATTGATGAGCTTACAAGTCAAAACACAGTTTTAAGTATTGAACTTAAAGAAGCATTACTAGAAGTATAAAAGAGAGACGGACAATTTATTCTGATGTTCTTCAGTACCTGCATAATCCGTTTCCTGAGGAATCCGGTGGTCAAGATTATGGAGTATTCAAAAAACTAGTCAATCTGCAATAAGAAATGCAATAGTGGAAGTAATCGGGCGAATTTCGAATTCATCAGAAAATGTAAATAACATTGACCTCCATGATTCCTCTGATGAGGCTGAGGATAACATTCCCTCAGTGTAAGTCGGGTTTTGGGCCCATCAACATCCAAATCGGATAATGCTGGATTGTCGATCAAAGAAAAACTCCAATTAGCGATCCGGTACAAAATTGAAGTCAACAGTACCCTTCCAATCAAAAGACAGCAAGGTACATTTAACAATGTTCAGCAGTGCGTGAAAACCGAAATGCAATATTTTCGGAAGGAGGGGATTAAAGGGAAATACTTGCAAATGGTTTCGCAGCCCTATTAACAACTCGGCCTACTAGTGTGGAGTCTGAAAGAGCCTTTTCTGCAGCAGGAACGCTTTGTAATAAGATTAGGTCGCGGCTAAGTGATAAAACTCTTGATAAACTGTGTTTTCTGAGGGCCTATTTATTAAACAAAAAAATCGAAAGATTCAGTAAGAAAGAAGTTTCTTCAAGCAATGTTTGGACTACAGAATTAGAGGAAGAAATTGATGATTCAATGTTTCGAAATACATTGGAACATGATATAAATAATGCAGACTTTCGACAATCCTTAAGGGATTGGGCAATTTCATTCAACATACCTCTTACTGCACACAAAGATTTTTTTCAATTGTGAATGGGAGATTTGGAGCAATTTTGCCTGAAGACACCTACAAAAATAGATATCAAGAAAATTTCTCCAAATCAATATTTCTGGCACCATGTTTGGAAAATTGTATCAGAAACCAATGTCCTCAGTATATTTTGAAACATGATGTGTTTTCAATCAATATCAGTATGGATGACATTCCCTTGTAGTAGGGACGAGTTTTGGCCAATACTTTTCAATATTCATGGATATCCAGAAATCAAGCCTATGGTAATAGGAATTTATTTGGGAAAGAGTAAGCCTTCTTGTGTTGAATTATTTCTGGAAAAATATGTACAAGAATGCAAACAAATTATGGAAAATGGAATTGAATGCGATGGTAGAATTATTCTTATTCAGATCCGTTGTTTTATTGCAGATTCACCTGCTCGAGCTTTCATTAAGGGTATGAAATATAAATGTTTTATATTCTGAACCCCTCTAAAATTAACAATTTTTCAGGAGTAGCGAATTTCAACAGTCAGAATGGATGCCTAAAATGTAGCACAGTAGGAGAATACTCATATAATTTGTACTGTAATATATTCCCAGAAATAGGTTGCCCGTTAAGAACAGATGAGGGGTTCCGAGAAAAACCATATGACGGCCATCATAAATGTTACAGTCCCTATAATATTATATATATATAATTATAGAAATGCTACCAATAGATATGATTGAACAGTTTTCTGTAGGTGACTCTCTTCACTTGATAGACTTGGGTGTTACCAAAAGATGTCCAATGGGTTGGCGAGATGGATCTTTTCGGAATCACCGCCTAAAGTGGCCTGCAAAAGTTTCAGAGGACATAACAACTTTTTGTTGAATTGCAAACTTCCTTCGGATATCCACAGAGCGCAGTCCGTGGTTTAGATTGTTTGGCATTTTGGAAGCATCAGCATTCAGAACTTTTTTACTTTATTTAGGTATTGTTTCCACTAAAAAACATTTACCAAAAGATGTGTATGATCATTTTTTTATTATTTTGTGCTATTACTATATGTAGTTCTGAGCATTATACACATTTTTTAACCTTGCTGATAAATTATTGGAGAAATATGTTTTGAATTCAGAAAAATTTACACCATTGACTTCATGACCAGTAATATTCACAATCTCACTCATTCAGTAGACGAGGTTCGCAAATTGGTCCACTACATAGTTTCAGCTCTTATCCTTTCGAAAATAAGCTTTATAATATCAAAAATATGCTCAGAGGAAGGAGAAAACTATTGGCTCAAGTGGCTCGTAGATTAGCAGAAATGGGTAACAGTAAAAATGAAATACCTATCTATTGAAAAGGGGACTCCTGTTTTAACTGTGGCAAACCTATTTATGAAAATGAATATTCAACATCATTACCCACAGTTTTACAAAATGAAAATGTAAAGCATTACAGAGAAATAAAATGTCAAATTATTCATTGTGTGCAGATAACCAAAAATTCGTGGTTTCTAACAAAACAAAAGGAAATTGTGAGTTTGAAAAGTGTTGTCAGTGAATCTGGAAGAATTAAGCTTTTCGGTAGTGCTCGGAGCAAAATTGAAAATTATTTTCATACCCCTATAATGTCATCTTTTTTAAATATTTATTGTTCCAGCTCTAAATCACTGAATGAAAAGCTTTATAATATAAGTGATGTTGAATGTAAATTGGTTAAGATAAATGAAAATTCAATAAGGTTCGTATTCTTTCCTTTATTATACATACATTTAGCGATGATGTAAATTAGTTCACAATTCAAATAAAATAAAAACTCTAATGCTTCAACAATTTCTATACTTTTATCTCTCTCTATTCGTCATCCTCCAGTCCTTCCACAATAACTTTCTCTATCTGCCTTCTGAATAATTAGAAAAAAGGTATTCTTTATATTTTTGTAGGTTTTGAAGCTGAATTTTCTATCATTATCTCTACTTCCTCCACTCAATGAAAATTGCACAAGGAACTCTCTTGGGAAAAAATAATCCACAAGTGTGTAGCAATATTTTTTCCAATCATTTTCCTGAAGTTCCACATATCTTCGACTTCAATTGAATCTGAAGGCAAAACAAGTTACATATTACATTTTGAGTACAACTGAGTATGGTATGGTAGGTTGTTTATTATGACCTTATAATATTATCATATTTATCCTACACAACTTTTTCCACTTAAGATGCTACTGAAATAATTTATCTGGATTTTGTTCAATAAAACATCAATTTACGAGTACATGTACTTGTATTGCTCAGATAAAATGAACCGGGTTTTTCACTATAATTTGACCCCCTCTTCAACTTTGTTACTAGAAGAGATACAAAAAAGTGTTTTTCATGAAACCAACTAATGTTTTTTAATATGATTTCACGAAGTGAAAATATATTTAGAGTCCGCCGCATCATATTGATTGAAAAATTCAATTTTAAAATGAAACATCCCATATTTTTCATATTTGGATAGCTCTTTTTCCTGATTTTGAATCTTGAATATAAGTAGGTAACCTTGTTCTAGTAACACTTTCAATTTCATTTTGTGAAGTCATATTTGAGAACATTAGTCGATTCTGTGAAACTTTTGTAGAAGAATTGTTTTTTCAATTTCTTTTAGTGAAAAATTCAAAGGAGGGGTCATATTATAGTGAAAACCCGGTATAATTTTCAAAAAATTGTCAGTTAATTGTGATATGTTAATTGAAGTGGTCCAGGTATAATTCACATATTGACACTACCTCATATGAGTTTAAAAGAAAAATATTACTTACTATGATTGACTTTCTCTCCACTTGATAATATGAGTTTCTATTTCATCCATTTTTTCTAAGGTATCAATTGGAAAAGAATCTTCGAATTCGTTCCCTTTGTTTTCAAAACAACCTCAGACTCCTATTTTCTTCTCTCGTAATGAGGAAATCCATTCTTGTTCGCTTTGGCTCAATTCTTTCATCATTCTTTCTTGTTTTCGGTTAACAGTTTAAAGCATCCAGAATTGCTTTTTGGTTTTCTTTATTTGCTCTATAAAACTGCTGTGTCAGCAAACTGCAGATTATTGAAATCATCGAAGGTCTCTGGCGAAGAAGAAACATTCTGAATAAGTTGTTTTGAAACAGTGACATGAATGATGTTGAGTTAATTTATAACTTCATTCTGAAAAGAGACTCAGTAAAGTACTAACCCCTGAGCATACCTCTGGAAATATTTTCTCGTTCTTAGATGAACAAAAGGTTTGTAACATCTATAACATTCAGAATATTAAAAAATTCACATATATATGAAAGAAACAGTATATGCACCTGCTTGCTTTCTGTTTATGATTTCGACATCTAAAACTTTTATTAAATTCTGTTCATATCATTTTGTAATACCGTAAAAGGGGGTTATTCGAGACATTTTTTAACATTTTCGGCTATGACTCGAGATATATCGATTGCCAATAAGCTTTTGAATAGCGATCATATTTCTCGATAGTGGCATTATGAGAATAAATGCAGAAATGTTAAATTGCTATCTCTGGAATTGAAAAAAAAAATATTTTTAGGGTCATCCCAATTAGCCCCGCGGTTGGGGTTTCTTGAAAGTTATTTTGAAAAGTATGATAGCTCAATTAGAATTGATGAATGGGTTATTTGGGATGTAAATTATAATTTTTAAAAAACAGAATGACACTTTTATTCTCTAGAACCTCAAAAACTGACATATTTAACAAAAAATAAAATACAAAGAAAAAAAACATCCTTCAAAATAACAAAACTTAACGAATATTCAATAGTCTACAAACTAATGAAAAATATTGAACTGTATTCAACATACTGAAAAAGAAGAGAGATCCTTGAGAATGAGTAGAACTGTCTTTTTCCAGAAAATATTAGAATGGGTGACTTAAGACACTTGACAATCATCTCTTCGGAAATACAATCTTCATCTGGAGGATCTGTTTTACAAATTTCAGACTTTTCCTACCATTGTTGGTACCTTTTTCAAAAACAAAACGTAGTAAGGATTATTTGCGTCTTCTCTTTTTTCCTTATCTCGCCAACGTAATGTGTTATTAGTATGATATCTGACCAATATCCAGCATCCTCTCTCATACTCTTGGATGTTTTTAGCTGAGATTTCATCTTCTTTATCTCCATTTTGACACATCTGGACAATTCCATCTAGACTTCTCTTCTTCAACTCCATCTTCATAACTCTCAGTTTCAAACTCACTTCAAGACACATGGTCTCTTCAAGTGAGCTATCTTCGTCGCTGCTTTCTAAAGTTGTTAGACGTTTCTTTCTTTTAATATTAGTTTTCTTTTAATTTGTTGACATTAGTTGGACGTCGAAGCAGTTTGCTGAATATCGTATTCGGTTTATGCTTTTACCTGGCTCGACATTTACCTTCTTACGTCTTTTTTTGTTTGTTCTGGTAACGAAGGATTTCTAAGTTCGGACAAGAGGTCATATACACTTTGCGAAAAAATAAGATGGTGTCGACTCAGTGTGTCCATTACGCTCATTCTAGACGGTAGCCTTTCTAATGCCTGGATGCATTGAATGGATATAACCCTGTTTTGTTGAAACCCGATATTAAATTTTGTCTTCCTCTATCATCTTGATCTAATTTGCTGAGCAATTTTTTGAGAAGAGAGGGGAAAGCTATCTTTACTCAATACAGTAAACTTCCGACCTGGGTTTTTTCCATTTCTGTTACAATTTGTCGCCAATAATTTTTTAGTGGGGCAAAAGGCCACATCTAAAGGCTGTAAGATATGTGTGGAGTTCGCGGAAAACAAATGAAAATAATATTGTTCTCTTCACATGCCTGCAAACCCGAGGTGAAAAATGCGAAGAAAGATTATCTCCTATGAGAACTTTTTTCCCTTCTTTGCGTCTACAATAAGGTAAAAGTACCTGAAAAAAACCAGTCTTCGAAACAGACACTATCAAACCAATCCACTTTTGGTCCTTCCATATCTTGTCCTGGTGGACCTCCGGTTGTCCAAGTATCCCACAAATGTTCAGATTTATAGACGACGTAGCATGGCAGCAAACATCCGCTAGCGGTTCCAGCAAACATAATACTAATAGCTGTTTTGGTAGAGTTTAAGACTCTCTCCGGATATTTACACCCACGTTGAAAACATATTTCTTAGCTCCAGGATCATCCGTAAGATTTGTCTCATCATAGTTGATAAGACAATCTGGATGAATATATGTGAGGGATTCTGCCGCGTTATGAAAAACTGCTTATATTTCTTGTGTCAAGTTCGCTCTCTTGGACGAAATATTCGTGCATAGCGATTTGGATCGCGTTCATTTGTCTTTTGAGGAAGTTTTGGCCCAGTCAATACCTGGTAGATTGTCGGAAGTTGTCGTTCATTTCGGCCACATTTGTCTAATATGCTTTCGCTAATAGTCTTAAGTCCGTTATATCGAAAGGAAATCCCCATTTGGCTACAGCGTTTAAATGCTCTACAAACATTTTCTCCTCGCTCTCTTGGAACAAAGTGGGGTGACCAGCATTAGGCTGCAGGGTATTTTTATTTTTATTTTTCTCCAAATTGTAGATTTTGGAATTGAGTATTCTCTGGATGCTTGAATAATACTCATTTCTTTGGCTTTACCTTTTCAACTGCCTTATTCAGATTTTCTTCCGTATAAGATCTGTAGGCAGGAAAATTCTTTCCTTTGCGTGTGTTGCTGTAAGTCCTTTCATATTGACGAACCATTTCCTGAAAAAAAAAACTTTTCAGACTGACAACTATGTTAGCTTATTTCCTAAAAAGCCCCTTTGCACAAAATGGGGCTAATTGGGATATTTCAAATAGCCCCATTTTTTTTTATCCAATTCACCCCTCTGCATATTTTGGATTAAAAAATTTAAAATATATTCTTAAACAATATGAATTTCTAGAAAAAACATCCTGAAACAATATATAACTCATGACATATTCCAGATTGAATTAGGGGACTCACCTTTTTTTCGGTACGAAGGAAAGTTGGCGGGGGTTTCGACGGGTACTGATGATACTGCCGTAGTGCCGAAGCCTATCTTTGCAATGATGGCGGCTGGATGATTCACGTAACGGTTGACAATGTTAGGAGGGGTAGATTGCGGAAGATATGGAAGGGATAGAGCGTTCAAACATTTTCGCGATTTTTTCAAATAACCCTCGATTCTCGATAAACCCCATTTTACGGTATACATTTGTG
>CM024240.1:4448413-4497856 GCA_013421045.1 Propylea japonica
TTATATATATATATATATATATACGCATTAGGCTATCTTTACCAAGCCCGGTACGCACCCAGGTGAAGTGAAGCCCTGGTGTGCGGGGGTATGCGGGGAAAGTATATAATTTATACATTTCTGGAGACTTATCACTACCAATAAGAGTCCCAGCATACTGCTAGTGACATATTAAGCCCATCTGTATAAAAATAGAGATGATTTTAGATCCATCCCCAGCCCAGGCGGTGTTGCCAAAATATTCTAGTAGCTTTTGCATTTGAATGCTTATTTCTCTATTTCTTTCGATCGTAACAGATATACGCGACACGAAATGCGTCCAACGGAAGCCAAAGTATGATTCATCAATAAAAACTATTCCGTTTCGCGGTTTATTGTTAGCTTCGGTAACTTCCATCTTAGGAGAGCTAAATGAAAAGAATGTACAGGTTTTAAGCAATTTTATCCAAAAATGGAACATTGGCACTTTGCGTTATTTTTTTCTATAAATAACTAAAGATTCACACAATAAATAAAATTTGAAATTGGCAATGAAATTCGAACTAATTCTCACATGGAATTAGTTCATTCTGTTCTTATATGAATGAAACAATGCAATCATTTCATGAAGAGTTTTTTCCATCATAAAATTCGAAACTAAACGATTATATTCTCTGTTCAAAACTTTATGGAATGACTCATAATTTTGGGTTGACATTTCCATAAATTTAATTTGCATTGCAGCTTGGAAATTGATCAGTTAAACATTCTAGTTTTCAGATATTCTCGATTCTCATGTCCAGTACGCGATGATTAACCAATATTTCTATGGATTGTTCGTACAGATCAATTTATTAGTGTTTCACGGATTGTTGTTTTTCGAACCGTAACCCTGATTTGATTTGCCACAAATGGATACTTTTTGTTCATGTGTATGAATCCATATTTTTTCAACAACCTCTCACTTTTATGAAAATGAAATAGATCGAGGTCAGATAATTATTTTTTTCGTATATGCACTTGTGGGACTTTGAAATTCGAATAACAAACAACAAGTACCCTTCATAAAAAAAATTCAAGAAAAGCCCTGAGCAGGAGCTTTTGAGCGCTTGTTTATTGGTGGAGCAATGAGACTATTACCTCAAAATTTCACATGAGATTTGATATTGATACCGAATATACAGGGTCTCTATAAATTATTGTAACAGCGCAGTTGGCTTTGGATTACTTCGCCGCTACAGAATACCAATCTATAGATTGGTTATAACCAATCAGAGCATAGCATGATCACAGAACTCTGTGGTTTGCATAGAAAGCGACAAAATGAGAATGATCCAAAGCCAACTGCGCTGCTACAATCATTTATAGAGACCCTGTATACATGCAGAATCTCACAGCACAATCGGAATTTATTCTGAAAATTATTCAGATAATGAAATATGTAAAAAATTAATAATTTGTGTTCTGATGATGCGCGACGAAATTCCGCATGAACATTCAGTATATCAGTCTTCATTCACAAAATGAATTTAATTCGAATCAGTTATCCTGTTATGAAACTATGAAGATTGTACTTTCATTATTCGAATTGGATTTTCTATGGTTTTGTCGACACTATGGCCACAAAATTTTTCATAAAATTTCAGTAGAACTGTTTTCATGCACAAAAAATTTGATTCGAATCGGATAGTCTGTTATGGAAATATAAATTTTTTCTTTTCAATTTTCAAATTGAATTTTCTATGGTTCTGCTAACACTATGGCCACAAAATTTTGCATGAACATTCAGTATATCAACCTTCATTCACAAAATAAATTCCATTTGAATCGGGAGTTCTGTTATGGAAATAAAAAGATTCTACTTTTCAATATTCCAATTGAATTTTATATGGTCTGTTATAGCCACGCAATTTCGGATGAACATTCTGTATACCGATCTCTATTCACAAAATAAATTTCACTCGATATATTCTCATACTTTTCGAATGGATTGTCCCCTTTTATGTTTTTCTTCACTCTGCTTTTTTGAGACTTTTAGCAATGATCTTCAAATCGTTTCGTAACATTAGTTACGAAACATATTTTGGTACAAAAATTCAGATTGAAAAATTATTATTTAATTATTATGTTAATTGCTAGAGTTTTCGTCTGAAAAGATAATAATAGTTATGAATATTATGTCTTTACTAGGTCGATATACAGGGTGATTTTTAAGTGTTTCATTAGACGTTTTCGAGGAAGGAATTGTAATACAGATTCAAGATTTTGGAGTTTCGTTTTAGAGTACGTGAACTTAATTGTAAAATATTTTCAAGAGAAATCTACTTCCAGTTTCACCGGAAACGAATGTAACTTCGTTATTTCAAATGCAAACACCCTGTATATTTATACATATTCGAATTCTTCGTTCAATTCTACACTGATTTGATGTATGATACGTGCAACCACTCAAGAGGTTCTTGAATTATTGCCTGATTATCAAATTTTTGAAAAAAAGGTTGTCACAAATTATGGTCCATATCTTCAAATCCCTCATCACAAGAATTTCTTTTGCGAAAGTGGAAAAAAAGAATGTACGCTGATACTGTTTCTTGTATAACTTATGAGGAAATATTATACAGGATGTCTGAAAAAGGGCCCCAAAGTGAGCCTCAATAAAACTATAAAAATCTCACTTTTTTCAAATGGCAACCCTATGATTTTGTAATTCCAATCGATGGCTCGTCAAAAACTAGTTAGGATTTCAGGTTTCTTAGCTAACCATGCATTTATTAGGATAGAAATTTCCAAGAAGGCTGTGTCTGTTGATTTATAATGCATTTTAGAGAACTGTCATTTATACTTTTTTGATCCATCGGGCACTATGCAAAAATATGAAGTATTGAATATCTCCTCCATTTATGGCGAATGTAACAAAATATTAGAAAGGGCATTCAGAACTTTTAACGAAAGAAATCCACATTTACCACCTTTAACAAAATCGAAGTTCAGGAAGTATCAAAACAATTTTCTCCGTAGTGGAAGCATCAACCTAAAACGGAATCGTGTGAATACAGTAAAGGTTGACGCTCACTTGGACGAGACGAGACGAGACGAGACGAAGCAACGCGTTAGTTCGGCTGGGACCTAACGCCTAACGATTCTGATCTTCGCTTCGCGCCTCCTATGTGAGTGTCTACCCATTTGATTCAGTGCAAATCGTGCCTGCGGAAAACAACTCTTCGCTTCGTCTCGTCTCGTCCAAGTGAGCATCAACCTTTACAGATCATTCATTATCTATTACTGTATTCACTCGTGTCCGTTTAGGGCTAGGCTTCCAGTACGGAGAAAATTGTTTTGATACCTCCTGAACTTTGATTCCGTTAAAGTCAGTAAATGTGAATTTCGTTCGTTGAATTTCTTATTACCTGTTCTACGAATTTGTTACATTTGCCGCAAATAAAAAAACATACCCTTGATATATCATTCCAGTGAAATTATTATTGCATGTTATGCTTAGTGCTTGATCTGTAAGAAAGAGTAAGAATGACAGTTCCTAACATAGCCTACTTCAAAAATGCAAGCTTACAAACTGTGCGAAACCTGTTTAATCGTGAAATTCGAATTTTATTGAATAATAATATAAATAAATACTGATTTTAGAGGCATGAAACGTTCGAGACACTATAACTGGTTTTTGAAGAGCAATCGATTGGAATTACAAAATTATAGGGTTGCCATTTGAAAAAAGTTAGATTTCATAGTTTTATTGAGGCTCACTTTGAGGCCCTTTTTCAGACACCCTGTATAATATTTCCTCATAAGTTATACAAGAAACAGCATCAGCGTACTTTCTTTTGTTCCACTTCTGCAAAAAGAAATTCTTGTAATGAGGGATTTTGAAGATATGGACATCACTTTGTGACAACCTTTTTTCAAAAAATTTGATAATCAGGCTATAATTCAAGAACCGCTTGAGTGGTTGCACACATCATACATCAAATCAGTGAAGAATCGAACGAAGAATTCGAATATGTATAAATATACAGGGTCTTGCATTTGAAATAACGAAGTTACATTCGTTTCCGGTGAAAACCGAAAGTAGATTCCTCTTGAAAATATTTACAATTCAAGTTCATGTACTCTAAAACGAAAATCCAAAATCTTGAATCTCTATTACAATTCCTTCCTCGGAAACGTCTAATGAAACACTTAAAAATATCACCCTGTATTGTGTGAAATATGATTAAGAAGTAAATTGTGAAAATACATTATTCCTATTTTATTTGGAATATTTCATGACTTCAGGTGACAATTTCAATTCAGAATTTCTCGAAAGGAAAGCTAAAATGTCAAACAAATCTCTTAATTTTTTATTTCGTTGAATTCTGTTGAAGGTATAAAATTAACAAAATAAATGATATCCACCAGACTCGAAAGTTAACGGCATAGAAATAATGTCTGGATAATTAATGCCCTGTTTGATAATCTAATCAACGAAAAAACATGTAATTGACGTCAACAAAGTAAAAATTCACAAGAAGACGCAACGAAATTTTGGCGGTTTTGAACATAAGGTTTCAAATAATATGATTTTTCATTCCAACTCCAGCAATTTTATCGCATCAGCTTAATTTCACGAATAAACCTAAATGAAGTTTTGAAAATCAAATTCATACTACGAGAAAGCCAAAGAAAAAATTAGTTCAGAAAATATCAAGAGATTTCTCGTTCATTTCCAATATTAATTGGTTATCTTCATGAAAGAAAGGAAAATTCATTTATTATCGAATATTGCATCAATTAATATTTTCTCAATGAGCTCAGAAGTATTCATCCGGACCTAAATAGTAACACGTTTGGCTATATCACCTATTTCTACTTTGTGATCATCGAATCTGTTAACCACCTTAGTCCGTTCACGAAAGGTTGAGCCGCGGTTGGCCATGGAAATTTGGCATATTCCTGTGTATATTAAAATTAGGTTATGTTCTTGTCAGATTGATACGCAATGTTGTCAATATTGCATAGAGTGTCTGATAACTCGCAATCTCGTCGAACGAGGCCGGTTACTTCGGCAACGTTGACTTTATTTAACGTTATGACAGCAAATACTGCCAATTTCAGATAAATAAAAAAACGCCTACATGTGCTCAACCTTTCGTGAACGGACTATATATGATGCAAATGTGTTCAGTCCTCCAGAATACAAATAAGCATAAATCAGAGGAGGTGAAAAAAATTACATCTGATTAGAAATGAAGTCGAATATTATATCATTTTTCGTTTTACAATGAAAATTTTCAAATTGTACATTGAAGATTGTTAAGGATAAATTTTGATTCCATCTAATTATTTCTTAGTGAATTCTAATCGATTCGAAGAACAATAAGAAATAAGAAATGTTAATTTTCCACCCCTTCAACTCCATCCATTGCGTCCGTAAATTAAAATTAATCTGCAATTACTAAATTGAAAAAGTCAGAGCCAGTACCAGATTGAATGCGACGTTGTCAAATTTACGGGCTTTGTATAGAATGTAAATATAGTGGGACTCTTATGAACCGAGTTATACCGCCAGAATGTATATATTTACACACGTTAGCGCCGCCGCAGCACCACCTACAGGTGGATAGCATGAACTAAACGTGTATATATTGCGATAAAAATTTGTCGATTTTCGGCCCATACGAAAATTCGTATATAGACTCAGTGAGGCAGTACAAAGCTCTGTAGAAAATATACACGTGAATTTTTACGAAGCCCGGGTCGGGCTTCGTAAAAATGATTTTGGCTTGACAAGGGTAACGGCGTATGGCGTTTCTGGCTTGGTAAGGTCGCGTAACGTAATCGTATATATATATATATATATATATATATATATATATATATATATATATATATGCCGGTTCAGAACGTCTTCCGACGTTGTCCGACGCCTTGCTTCCATCTTCTTCTATCTTCCCAGTCCAATTCTTGCAAGTTTCTTGTACTCATAGCTTTAACGACGCCCTGTTTCCAACTGGTCTTGGTCTTCCTCTCTTCCTACGTTTCTGCGGGCTGCCAGTTCATTACTTGCTTTGGGAGTCTCGTTTCTGACATACGTTGTATGTGGCCATACCATATCAGTTGTTCTTTTCTCGATGTCATCCATTACTGTTCCTTCAATACCCATCATTTCTTTGACGGTTTCATTTCTGATTCTTTCCCTTCTTGATATCCTAAGTGATCTTCTTATTGCATCCATTTCAACTGCTTCCAATTTTCTCTTATATTTTTCAGTTAGTCTCCAGTTCTCTTACCCATACAATAGACTGCTTCTCACCAAGGTTTTATATATGCTGAATTTTCTTTTTTAGTTATATTTTTTATTCCATAAATTCCATTGAGACAGGATATTGCCTTTTTGCTGTAGTTATTCTTCTCTCTATCTCATGATTGTCCGTTCCGGTCGAGTCAAAAATCACTCCCAGATAGTTGTAGTTCTGGCAGTGGTTATTCTTCCTTCATCATTCATCGTAAAATCACTTGCTTCTCCGCCGACACAAAGATATTTGGTCTTTGAAATGTTGACCTTCAAACCCCAAACCTCATACTCCTCAACCAGTTTGCGCTCCACATATTCCATATCTTCTTTATCACCGGATATTATTGCCTGATCATCGGCAATCTGCAGGGTATAGAGGGTTGTGCTGTTAAGTTGTATTCCCATGCCATGAACTTTTCTTTTCCACTGTTTCAAGGCCGCTGCCACATATATTTTGAAAAATGTCTGTGATATACAACAACCCTGCCTCAAACCCTTAGTGATAATGAATCATCAGTTATATTTTTCCTATTTTTATGCACGATTTTATACCATTGTATAGATTCTGTAGAGCTGTAATAAGTGTGTGGTTGATGTTGGTGCTTTTCAGTACTTCCCAAAGTTTTTCTGTTGGAATGTATCATGAGCTTGGTGTAAATCTACGAAAGTTATGTGTACTTCTCTGTTAGTTCCTGTTTTCTTCTCAATAATCTGTTTGAGGCAGAATATATTATCACTACATGTTCTTCCAGCACGAAATCCACTTTGCTCTTCTTCCTCCTCATCCTTAAATTCCTCCTCTATTAGATCTCTCAATACTTTTTCATACAGTCTACTGAATGTGCTTGTTACTGATAGTCCTCTGAGTTTTCGCATCGTTTTCTATCACCTTTCTTATATATGGATGTTATATAGGCTGACTTCCATTGCTCAGGTACAGGATGTCCATTAATGCATAAATTGAATATATATGTTATGATTGTGTATAATTTCTCTGTTCCATTCTTCAGAAGTTCAGCACATATGCCTTCAGGTCCACAAGCTCTACCATTTTCAAACCTTTGATGGCCTTTTTGACCATATCCTCCGTGATTTCAATTGTTTCACCCTGTATAGATATTTCTTCAGGGGCTGATTCTCAAATATTCCTGTCTGTCCTCGGTCAGTAACCTTTTATAGTGATTTACCCAAGCTTCAGTCTTTATTACCTGCAGAGGGGCTTTTTCTTTATGTGATGTTCGAACCGACTTCAAAAATCTCCAAGCTTCCGTATTTTTTCGTCCTCCAATGTAAGCATTGACATCATTACATTTTTTATCCCAAAGCTGATTTTTTTCTTTTTATATTAATTTTCTTGCCTTGCTTTTATTATCCTGTACTGTTCGAGATCATTTGGGGGTTTTTGGTGTTAACCATTTCAGATATAAGTTTTTCTTTAGTTTTACTAAATCGGCTATTTTCTCATTCCACCATAATTCATTGCTTTCATATCGTTTTCTTGTTCCTAACGATTCTTGAGCAGCATCGTGTATACTTGAAATGATATTGTCGTAGGTTTCTCGGAATGTTTGTTCTTGAATGTCTGTTGCTAGCTTATTATCTAAACGTTGTTGGTATAATAAGACTGAACTGTCGTGCATAAAGCTATCGAGGTTATATTCGGTATGTGACAGTTTATGTAAGCCAATGAATTCATCATCTGTACTCCTTACCTGACACCTTGGTGGAAAAAATACTTTTGCCCGTACTAAAAAATGGTCTGATCCGCCACCAAAAGCTCCCCTTAGTACTCTGACGTCATTCATCTTCATTTTTGAATTCTGATTGATGATAAAGTAATCGATTATCGATTTTAGATCACGTGTAGGTTGTTCCCAGGTGTACCGATGTATACATTTATGTTGAAAAAAGCCATCGATAATTTTCAAGTTGTTGGTTTCACATAATTGTATGAGTCTATGTCCATTATCGTTCATTTGATCTTCTCCAAATGGGCCTACAATATCACTGTTGAGTACCCGTCCTGTTCGGCTGTTGAAATCACCCATCATTAAAATTTCTCTTGAATTCCCAATTTTGTTGATGACTTCATTGAGGACGTCGAAAAATGAATCTTTGTTAGCGATAGATTCATCGTCGGAAGGGGCATATACTGCAATTAGGGTAAGATCGTGTTGATGGATCCTGATGTTTACCGTCAATATATTCTCATTGATCATTTCGTAGTTGGTTACTTTGTTCTTAAGTGTTGCTTTTAATAGAATGGATATCCCTCTCTTGGCTCGTTCTTCTTTTGGTACACCGCTGTAAATATGAATGTATTTACCAATTCGTTCTGTACCACTGCCTTTCTTCTTTGTCTCGGTGAGAGCAATCACATCTATACCAAGTTTTTCCACCTCTGATACAACCATGTCGATTTGTGTTTTACTCCCTGTACGTTCCATGTTCCCATACTCATTATCCTTTTTTCTGCTTTTGTCGTTTACCAGTGAATCAGTCCATGTTTCCGAGGCGATGTTTAGGCTTTTTAGCAAGTTGAGTTTTTCACATATAGCAGGGAGCTAGCCTGCTGCTACAACCCTCCTCCTTTATCCGGGCTTGGGACCGGCAACAGTACCTTCGAGCTACTCAATTCACCCGACGATACTGCAGGCGGAGTTTTTTTTTATGATACTTTTTCGAATTTAAATAATTATTCATATTTAATTCTTGATCTTTTTTTATATCTGATATGGAAATCAAATTCACAAAGTAATCTTTATATCATTTGTTTCTAATGTTCTAAAACAGGATTTCTTGAAAGAGCATCTGCTTCCTGATTCGAAGTGCCAGGTGAGTATTTAATTGTAAAATTATATTGGGATAAGTAATATACCATATCACCAAGTTCTTCATCAGTTCTAGATTTCAATTTCAAATTTTCCAGTGGCTTATGATCGGTATACACCGTAAATTTTGTTCCAAGAAGCCAATGTCTCCAAAAATGTATTGCCTGTTTAATCGCCATGCATTCTAAATAAATTGCTTTTTTCTTTCGTTGGCTTGCATTAAGTTTCTTAGAAAAATAAGCAACTGGAAGAATATGACCATTATCTTGTTTTTGTTTCAAAATTGCTCCTATTCCTATGCCTGAGCGTCTGTATATAGGTATGTTTCTTTTGTGGATCATAAATTGCTAAAACTGGACTGGAACATAAATAATTTTCAATTCTCGAAAAGTTTTCTCACACTTATCATTCCAATTAAATGGTACGTTATTTCGTAACAAATTATGCAGTGGATCCAACAATTCTGAACATTTCGGAATGTATTAATGATAAAAATTAATTTTACCTAAGAACGTACGTTCTTTCAATTTTGCGGAATGGGAAATTCTCTAATCGATAGTAAATTGTCTGTATTCGGTTGAATGGAATGGATACCTACCCAAAATGTGACCAAGATATCTCAATGAATGTTTTGCAAAATTGCATTTTTCTAATTTTAATAGGCATCCTTCTTCATAAAGTGCACGAATGACCAGTCTTATATGTTCAATATGATCTTCAAAATTTTCTGAGGAAATAATAATATCGTCAATGTAATTCGAACAGAAACATTGTAAGTTATAATTTCTCAAAATTGTCGAAAGTATTCTTTGAAAATAGCAGGTGAATTTTTGAGACCGAATGGAAGACATCGCCATTGATAGTGACCATTTTGTGTGATAAATGCCGTTTTATAGCGATCTTTTTCTCTCACTGGTATTGACCAAAAAGCAGAATTCAAATCTAAAACAGAATACAATTCACAATTTTTTGTTCTTGTAACTATATCTTCTATTCTTGGAAAAGGTTGTGATTCTGGTATAATTATTCTATTCAATTCTCTGAAGTCTATGCATAATCTTGACTTTTTATTTTCTTCTTTCTTATAAGCCAATGTTGCAGGTGCAGCAAAAGGAGAACTTGAATCTTCAATCAGATTGGATCGTAAAAGATTTGTTATTTGGTGTTCAATTTCTTGTTGATCAGTTAATGAACAGCGGTACGGTTTTTTTGCTACATATTTTTTTTCCGACAAATTTATGTGTGCTGCATATTTATGTACTGCCCCTATATTATATTTATCAGCTGCAAAGACCTTAGAGAATTGATTTAATAAGTTTTCCAATTGGTATCTATGATCTGAAGAAAGATGGTTCAAATATTTTTCAAATTTATCTGATTCAATGGCATAGCAATTATATTCTTCTGTTATTCTTTTTCTAATATTATCTTTGTCTTGATGAATTGATAAATTTTCATCTTGGGGGAATCTGAATTTTTTTATAGCATCAAGACCTAATATCATATCAAAGGAAAAATTATCATTTATAATTAATGTTTATATTTCATCTTCAATATCTCCTATTTTTAATCTTAATTTTGTTTTATATTTTGAAAGTTGTGTACCACTAACAGTTTTCAACATTTGATTATTTTCCTCTAAAGTATGTCGAATATTATTCAATACTTTATGATTAATAATTGTAGCTGAAGCGCCTGTATCGTAAACCCCTAAAATATCTTTTTCATTATTTAGGGTAACGTTGAGACGAATTAGTGGTACTGAACGAAGTTTTTTTGATTTCCCAGTTTATCATTTGAATTTTCATTAAAATTTATCTCATTCATTTTTGAATCATCTTTCTTATTTCTACACAAACCAATCGGATGCCATCTACCAGGTTTTCCTGAACTTTCACAGATTGAACAGGTTTTTTTTTCTTCTCTGGGCTGATAGTTTTTTTCTGTGTTTGATCTTGGCAGACTTTTTGAAAAATCCTTCTTCATCTGTGATCCTTGTTCATATCGTCGTAACATAGATATTAAATCTTCTCTATTCTTGATCTGTGACCTGATCAACTTATCTTGAATAGAAATCGGCAAACCAACCCAATGACATTTATTCTTGTTTGAGTCGGAATTCTTGGATCAGATTGAAGTAATAGACGTTCTTTCTTCAAAGCATATTCCACATAAGAACCAGCAATATATCGAAATGAATAAGCGTATCTTAAAGGATTGCAACTGTCATCTTGAAATGATCTGACGAATGAATTTCCCACTCGTCCCAAGAACTTTCTAATGTCAGATCATACATAGTTGCATTATACCAATCTAATGCACTTTTTTCTAAAAAAATCGTAATATCTGAATCGATTTGTGTTCTTCAACAATGTGATATCTTTCAGCTTCTTTTTCAAATTTTCGAATCCATTCCTCTGCATTCTGACTTTTTCCTTTAAATTGTTCCAAAATGAACGATTTTTGTATCTTACTCAGATCTTGTTGTTTGTTTTCAATTTTTCTCGAAGATCCTTTATTATTTTCATCATCTCTAGTTGAGTATAATCAGTACACGATGAGTCAGTTGTAGTAATTTGCTGAATCTCCTCCAGATAAAAATCTTTATACACAAAATTTCCATCTTCATCGAAATATAATTTCGACATCGTGTCTGATAAATTAATCGTTACATTTCTGTATTGGCCTTTTTGATCATACTTTTATCTGCCTTCTTTATTGCTGGGAAATCTGCCAATTCAGAATGTGAATTGAGGAGCTTAGCATTTGTTGGAAAACCATATGATACAGTTTCATCAGGACGTTGTATTGAAGTAATTATAGTCATCAAATCATTTTCATTCAGCAGGCATTTCTCCAGTCGAATTTTAACTCGATGTGACATCTTATAACAAAGCAAATTTCGGATTTATAAGATGGTTTCTTTTTATCTTCTTAAATTGAAGTGCTAATAACAGTAATCCGATGTCCGTCTATAAACAGAGTTTATTTTCATAAAATTTATAAAACTCAACAATGTAACATCTTACCTATAAACAGAAATCCGAAATTAAAGCTATTATACTTCTATATGATCTTGAAAATATGACAAAACGAAAAATATGAATGAAACAAATGTGTTAATGAAAAGTCATAAAAGTGAAACATGTTCACCCAGATAAGGAAATAACAGTTTCACTTTTACATATATATTATAAATAGATTCAGGTGACATTATAATAAGTATAATGGGTCTCATTAATCATCCTATCGATTTTATTGTCAGTTGAAAAGAAAGTTGGATTTGATATTCCGCTATTGAATTGGATTGTTGTGAACGTTCTTGTTGGAATATCCTTGAAAGATTCAGCTGCCATGAGTTCGAAATATTCTGTCGAAAAGATATCTTGAATTCTTCTTTGTTATTCATTTCTTATTCAGGAGAACATTAGACGATCCATGCGTGAGATACAAACAACAAAATTGATGGCAGATTCCTCCAGGTTTTTTCAGAGGATCTAACGAGAGGGGCTATACATCTTTGTTTTTGCTGCTTCTCCTTATCCAGATGATTTTCTTTTTTTGAAGAAGCAATTGTTAGATATCCTGAATTTCCTGTGCTTCAGGTTTCTCTATGTTCACTCAATTTGACAAAATTAATTCCACTAATTCTCTATTGCTACGTTCAGATTAATATTATCATTCTAATTTGGAGTTAAATTGTACATATACAGGATAAATGCATACACTTGTCTTAGGAATCAGATGGCCTTTTCAAAGGTATCAACTTTTTCTTGGAAAATGGAGGTCAATATAAGCCCCAGGTATATGATGTTCATTTTTGAGTTGGATTTCTATTACTGATTGATGAACAGGAACAAAAAAAATTGTTTATAACCAGAAAGCACGTAAAAAATGTTCCAGAACGACAGTCATACAAACATGCAATATATACCATATTCATGAATTTCCTATACCTATTATCTATATAATGTTTCATTCACGTAGAAAATATTCAGGTTTATTTTCAACTTTTCCAAAGGATTCGCATCTAGCAGTAAGGTATTTCAGAGTGCATTTACTTAAAAACAAAGTAGTTTCGAACTGCCTCGATAATCCTCCGGAATCTTTGTATGCGAATCTTAAATTTCAAATGAATTATTAACGTAAGCACTGAAAAGATTTGTACAGAACGATTGGTCAGCAATGTAAACCCAAGTTAGAAGTCCAATCAGTTCAAATCTTACTTTTTGCATAATTAGTACACCAACGGGACATGATATCCGATCAGATGAACACGCTGAGATGCATCTACCATTCTACAGGCCACGTGATTTATTAGCTGACATTTCCTATATCTTTCCATTTTTTCATGCACGATTGATCCCTCTGGCTGACTCTGAACCCTATCGCTATAGAGCGAGGGAAATCTCTCGATGTAGAATTCTGAACTGAACCGGCGCCGTAGTTCACCCGAGTTTAATCCTGGAGGGCGTCGGTTGGCGTCGCCTCACCGACAATATTCGAGAGCGTCCTCAGTTCCCGCATGACTATGCCACCGATATATCAAGCGTGCCATTCGAAATACGTTACGATATCGCACAAATCAAATTAGTTATGTTTCGCGACGTGGCACACTTTAATAACGTCAGTTTTTGACACTTGACGGTGAAATAAATTTCGGTTGGTATGAGTGAATGTTTGATTAAATCATATCGTATTTGACTTCTATGCTTTAGGACTTTTATGTTGTCTATGGTAAGTAATGATGTCACATCACCTTCATTGTCTCTGAAATCTATATGGGTATGTTGACCATGATGCTTTTTGTAGTGATTTGAATCATTGAATATGAACTATTCACTCTGAATTCGTTTGAGAAGATTATCTTGTTCTTTCCAATTGTGAGACATAACTGTTTTTTACAGAATATTTTGTGAAATCTTCATTTGCTTCTGATTAAAAGATATTTCGGTATTTGCAGGTACCTTTCGAAATAACACTCATCTTCAGTTCGAGAAAGTGAATTTTTACGTTTGGTCTTAGGTTTTTATCGATATTTTAGCTTGATTCTCATTTCAATATCCAGGATTCTTCGAAGTCAGTCCTAGACAGGTTCATTATTTGGTAAAATTTTTCAAATAATCGTGACGAGGTATGGTTGCAATTATTCAAATCGATATGTTTTCCTACTCGTTTTGATATTGACACTGAAGTTGTACAAAATTATCGAATTATCCTTACTTATATTGAAATAACCTCGATAATCAGTTTCAGTTATCCATTAAAATACATTCAAAGAAAAAAACTTAATCATTTTAGAAATCCAACGATAATTGTACTAATTGATTGTAATATGTGAAAATAATTATTCCAGAATCGAACGAAATATAAAATCAAAAAAATTAAAAATATCATCGGTTGCTCTTATTCGTGGAATGGCTCAGAGTTAAGTTTTATTGAATGAGTATATAAGAAAGTAAACAGTTCAAATTATTTTTTGAAAGTAAATTAGTTTTCAGAAGTCCGTTCCAATCTCGTCGTTTTTGGGAAAACAGAGATATATAATTAAACCCAAAGATTTTATCTATCAAATTCTGGGTGGAAATAGCTTCATAAAATTCAACTCTATTAGCTGATGTCACGAATAGAAGAACATTTTAAGAGTAACTACTAATGTCATACTTTCTCAATAACAGAAATCATGAAGCCGAAAAATTGAGAAAAATATGTTGTTCCAAGTTGCGATGCTAGGGGGGTCAGGGGTTTCCCTCCCAATTTTTTCTGGTCTCATCTGAAATATAGCCTAGGTTGAATAATATCGGAAATCAATTCATAAAGACTCACACTTAAAATAAATCTTGCTTTTTGCCTCCCCCTGTTTTGAAAAGCTGGTGTCACCTTTGTCCTAATCCCAATTGACATTATGAATATTGAAAAACCAAAATATCAAATATCATTTGCGGAATTAAATTAGTTTTCGTCATCGTAAAGGTGTAGAAGTCATCAATTAAAGTTCGTTTGTTTGATATCCGTTAGCAGGTGGTAAATGAACTCATCTTCACAACTGTGATAATATTCGAACCGTTAGTCTCGAATTTCATTTGCGTAACCGGGATTGGTTGTGACAGGGCCAAGTTGTGACAAAGTTTTTTTGCTCAATTAGTAGATGTTTACTGCTTCGCGATTACTCCATCTGAACCGTCTATGGTTATAACGGATTTATTCTGACGATGGATTCAATCCTTAACATACCGCTTGTGTTTGTACGATAAACGTGTGTATTGACGATTAACGTGTGTTTGAGGTTCCTCTGGAACCTTTTCGGTGCAGGTTGTAACATTTGTTGTTATTTTTGTTATTCTGAATAGAACAGACAGAACATTTTTTTCACTTTTTTGGGAGATAAAGGTACATATTATTGAAATTAATTAAAATAAATTAATTAGGTCTTAATGGCTCGAATAGGTTGAAAAGTCGAAAATTTACCTTGTTTCAATCACTTGAAATTTTATCTATCGAATATTTTGAAAACGGGAGTTTTGATTAAGTCCGAATTTTCTCTAGGTGAATGATGACTTGAAGATGTTTTTATATTTTCAAGAAAATTCGACAATTTTCACTTCTTGGAGCAGTGAAAGGAGATTCGAAATATTGAGGATAAATTAATGTGTGGTCGAATATCAGGGCTTAGTCTGTTTATAATCGGATCATACAGATTTGGAATGTTATTTCTGGAATATTTTCGAACCTAATTCAGTTGAAATTTCATATTTATTATTTAAATGGTCAGTGAAGATACTGACAGTTCAGAACTTTTTGATCGTTCAAATATAAGAAAAATTCGAAAGTCGCTACTTCTCACATATATACATATACATCTGGCATGACTGCATATAAAAACGTTAATAAGTCTGCTGTAAGTTTGCTACGTTTATCGATAAGAACCAGAATATTCGTAAAGAAAATATCGATTCTGTTCCTGACATGATTTTATCAGACCGTCGAATTGGGCTTAGACGGATATCTGAAGCACTGAACATTTCATCATATAATTCATGCCAATTTGGACCTGAAAAAAAGTTCGCAAAATGGAAAACCAAATCTTTGAATATTGACCAAAAGCATGTTGGGGTAAAAGCATCGCGTTCGATCAATCTCGATTTGAAAACGATGTAGACCTCTCCAGCCGGAATGTTTCTGTGGATGAGACTTGGATAGATTTCTACGATTCAATTCTTGCTTCTTTTTTTTGGGTTGGCATGGGGTTATCATGATTGATTTTTTAAGTAAGGCTAGAATGCAAAAAATTAGTGAATTACGGTTAGAATTACTAGAACACCATTCCTCATTCACCAGATTTGGCTCCAACCAACTATACTCTTTTTGCCCAACTGAAAAAGTTCAAAAGGTCGTAATTGACTTCAATCGAGGGGATAATGATAGTCTGGTTTGCAGAGCAAAAAAAAATTTTTTTAAAAGGTTTAGAGACGTTGGCAGGTTAACTGTAATAAATGTATCCAATTAATAGGAGAATATGTTAATTAATACAATATTTCGACATTGATACTTTGTTTGGTTCTATAGATGTTCTATAGAATTTTCCAGTATATATAGAGTAGAAAATATCTTGAGAAAATTCAGAAATCTTGAAATTGCTTCTAAAACAAACAAAAAATCATCAGAAATAAAGACCTCATTCACTACTTGGTTAAACCAGGAGTGTAAAACTTGAATACTATAATTCTCACTCTAATGCAATCTCCATTGTAAGTAGTGCAAGAATCCTGACAATTAGAGTCAGAAAACATTATGCAAGTCAGGAGAATTCAAATAAAAATATGTCAATTTCTTTTTCACACCTACGTGAGACAAATCATGCTATGGATATGAACGTTAACATGAGACTTCTTCACACTTGCGATGCTAGTCATAAACAAAAATACTAAAATATATACAGAATTTCAATTGCTCAACAATATCAAGAATACTGAAAATTTGAAGTTGAATCACAGAATTGATTTTGCATTTGTTTCATGTGATCTTTCACACCGTCATTTCACAATCAAGTCATTTTATGTTTCGAAAGTTCGAAAAACTTGACTTTCCGTGTGCACAAGTGTTTTTCAAAATTTTCGTTTTGTATTCTAATTTTCACTTCAAAAGAGCAACTCATACATACTCGTATATTGTAGTATTATTTGTTGATCTTATCACATTTTATGACTTTTTATCATGGTATGACTTTTGGAACCAAATTCTGAAAATTTTCAATAACCAATGGGTAATGATAACCTCATAGACTTACTCTCATTTCCTATAGAAAGTTTTGAAAAGTTCAATTCAAATCAGACCCATTCGTTTTTTAGAGTTGTGATGAGGTGATTTTTCGCTCATTACTCATAATTCATTTCATTGAAATTTCGTGAAAATAAACCGTTATAGTCGTATTTTTGCATTCGAAGTTGTCTTTTTCCGTGGAATTGCTGTAGTGTAGGAAATGTAATTATAATTATTTAGTCGTCAAGCATTTCCGTGGAGAATAGTTATTTTTGTATTAAGTGCGTAAAATGAGTGTTTTTTTCATGGCACATGAGAGTGTCAATTTTGGCTGAGACCACGGGTCGAGGCCAAAAATTCACTCGAATGTGCCATGAAAACACGAATTTTATACGCACGAAATACAAACAACATTTTTTGTACAACTGCGAATGTGAATTTACATCGTCTGAAATACGTATAATCATTGAGGATAATGCTTTCAGTACAATATTTAAATGCATCCAGTGATCTTTCTGTGTCGTAACTATAGAAACCGTTTGTTGAAATTGTTTGAATCTTTGACAGTATTTGCTTGTAGTTGCTTCAATTTCGAATTATTTTAAAGAAGATGAATGTTGAACATGATAGTGGTAGTGATACCCCCGCAGATATGGCTGAAGAAGCAAATACAATTGTATCTTATATGTTTCCAGCCAAATCAAAGCTAATAATATGAGAAAACATATAACCAATTTCGAGAATGGCGCGACAAGAACAACGTAAAAAGGTTTCTGAAAATGTGCTCACATGCTATTTCGAGGAAAAAATAAAAAAAATTTTAAACCTTCCAAGTTATGGAGCTCAATGTTGAAAAAAACATCGAATGTCAAGGAAAATATTGATATAAGGAATTATTCAAAATTGGTCCCGCTTATTAAGAACAAAAGCGTCGGATACCGAGGAAAGAAATCTAAAGTGTTATGGAGGGATAATATCAATAAATTTCTCAGAGATGCTGATGACGAAACTAATTTACTTTATAAGGTACAGATACAATCATAATTTTGTGAAATTAGTTGTAATTAAAATATTCATTATTTTTAAGTTGTTCTAATTTTAGTTATCAGCAGTGAAAAAAAGACTTTCTTAACGGTGAAAAAAAGTAATATTTTACGCATCCATAGTGATGAAGAAAGTCAAGTTTTTTTGACAGTTGTACAAAAAAGTAATTTTAATCTCTTCAACTCCCTGTAATGTACCCAACTAGGGTAGGTTCGGCCAATCGCCTATACCGTAGAGGGATGGTGAAATGATACCCTCAGACTCATCAAAGGTGTTTAATCAATTAGACATTTCACTGAATGACAATAGTAACATGTAATCGGACTCTCCTCTAAACAATTGATACGTTTTATTTATACAATCCAATTGTTAGTATTTATACTTAAGAATAAACATAGTCGGCAATGGTTATACATTCAAAGATTACTCTACGTGATATTTCAATAACATTTTAAGATGATGCGTCTCACGTATGGTAATTATACAGGCTGTGTGTACTGACACATACTACACCTTCCCCCTTTGAGAGAAAAAAATTTTTGTTTTCTATGAAAATGTAGAAATTTTTGTTTTCTATGAAAATGTAAAAATTTTTTTTTTGACTTATCTATATCTTGAAATCTATACCTATACACACATATCACAGTTTTAGTTTATCTTAACTCTACAAAGTTTATAATGTTATTTACCTAATCCAATATTTACAACAATCTCTTAAATTTAATCACTGATAGTATTGTTTTACTCTATTTTTGTGCACTTCTTTGAGTTTGTTTTTGTCCGTTTTCACAATAATGTTCGGATTTCGCACTTCCACTATTTCATATGGACCGTTGAATAAAGGGTTAAGCTTATTGTCTATGTTTTTGTTATTTATAAGCATTTTATCTCCTACTTCGTAGTGTTTTTCATTACATTTCTTGTCAAAAATCTCTTTTCTTTTTAATTTTATCGTCACCAAGTTTTCTCTAGCATCTTTCCAAGCTGTTTGCAACCTATATTTGAGTTGAATTGGATAGTTGTCAAAATTGTAGATAGGCTCTACTTGACTTTTTAAATTTTGTGGAAATCTACGAGGTTTTCCGAAAACTAATTCGTATGGAGTATAGCGAGTTGAAGAGTTCACGGTATTGTTATATGAAAAGCACCAATATGGAACCCAATTACTCCAGTTATTACTTTCCTTAGCTGTGTGCATTCGAAGGAAAGCTCCTAAGTGTTTATGCGAATTTTCAAGTGCACCTAGTGTTTCGTGGTGATAAGCTGTTGAATTGAATTGTTCAATTTTGAGTAAATCACACGATTCACTGAATATTCTTGATCAGAATTCTGTGCCTTGGTCTGTAACAACTTCAGGAGGTATACCATACCTTAAAACAAAGTTTTCAATAAAAGATTTTGAAACTTCTTCTGCTTCTTTATTAGGAAGTGGATAACACTCTACGAATTTGGTTAAGTCACATTGAATTGTGAGTATATATTTATTATTTTTCACATCAGTAGATAGAGGACCTACAAGATCAAGAAAAATTTTCTGAAATGCAGACGAAGCTGTGGTAGTTATTGTCAAAGGTTCCTTCCTAGGTAAAGAATGTTTGTGACGTTGACATTCATCACACTTCTTCACAAATTTTTCAACATCAGATTTTAAACCGTTCCAAAAATACTCTCTTCTAATATTATTAAACATGCGTTGGATACCTGCATGTCCACCGGTAGGAAGCATGTGAAAATCGTTCAGAATAATTTGCCTTAGTTCTCTGTCTTCGATTCGCGTTACATCTCTTATTACGTTAATCTTTAACGATGTTTCTAGAATTTTCTTTTGTAATTTGTCAACATATTCAAAAATTTTTCATTACTAGCTAGCTTTATGAGGTAAAATTCTAATATATCATTTTCTGCGCATAATTCTTCCAGTTTCCTCAACGATGTACCTAAGTCGTACGCTGATCGGATGTCCTGGTTAATAAAAATGATTTGTGAATTCACATTATATAACAATTTTTATTTTACTGCTCCGAACGTTGATTTTCCAAATTAAGAAATTCTTTTTCTGAAATTGGTCTTAACTCGACACTTTTCGCTGGACGTTTAAAAACTTCGACTACAATAGGGTGATCAATCCTCTTATCGTCGGAGGTATTCGTCTCGTGTTGTTTAGAACCTATTTCATTTTTAGTTCGAGACCTCGTCATGACGTTAATGTTTTCAACTCCTACATTTGTCATTTCTTTGAGATCTTTTGAATCTAGTTTAATACGCGATAATGCATCTGCTGTTACATTTTCTGAACCTTTCACGTAATGAACCGTGAAATCATATTCTTCTAAAATCAAACGGAACTTGGTTAATCTACTTGATGGATTAGTCATATTGAACAAATAAATCAGTGGTCTGTGATCTGTTAAGATTTTAAATTTTCGTCCATACAAATAAGGTCTGAAATGTTTGACTGACCAAACTATTGCTAAAAGCTCTTTTTCAATTGTACAATAATTCTTTTCTGCTGGATTCAAACTTCGCGAAGCGAAAGCTATTGAATGGTCATTAGCATTGATAAAACTGAACCTAACGCAAATCCACTAGCATCTGTTCTAAGGATAAATTCGTTATTCTCTGAAAAAATCTGGATATTGCAGAATAGGTGCTGTCAGAAGGACTTGCCTTAAAGTTTGGAATGCATTCTCGCAATCTTTTGTCCATTGAAAAACTTTTTCTTTTCGTGACAAGTTGTTCAAAGGTTGAGCTATTGCAGCAAAATTTTTGATGAATTTTCTATAATAATTAGCCAATGCAACAAAACGTTTTACTTCTTCAGAACTCTTAGTTACAGGATATTTTGAAATAGCCTCAATTTTCTCTGGATCTGGCGAAATGCCCTTATCCGAAATAACATGACCTAGATACAACATTTCCTTCTTCAAGAATTCACATTTACATACTAGGATTTAATTTCAAATTAACTTCTCTCAGGCGTTGTAATACTTTCACAAGATTTTGATTATGATTTTGCAAAGAGTGTCCGAAGACTATCAAATCATCTAAGTAAATAAAACAAGAATCGTAGTTTAAACATGAGTCTTGAGAATGAGCTAGGGCTCGTTTTTAATCCCATTCCTAGTCTTTTCATTTGATATTGACCCCTTTCAGTTGTAAATGCTGTATATGGTCTGCTATCGGGATGTAATTCTAATTGGTAATATACTTGCGCTAAATCTAGATGGGAAAAGTAGATTGCTCCCGACAAGGAATCTAGTATTTCAGTAATGTTTGGTAATGGAAATTTATCACCTTTTATTTGTTTGTTCAATAATCGGTAATCTAATACCACTCGAAACTTCTTGACTCCGTTTTGATCCGGTTTCTTTGGTACGATTAATAACGGTGAGGACCATTCAGATTTGGCCTCCTCTATTATTCCGTCTCGTAGCATTTTGTCTACTTGCTTATGAATTTCATTTTTCTGTGAATGTGGTAATCTATATGGTTTAACATAGACTGGTTGAGCTTCTGGTTTCAGTAAATTTTTTGTCGGTATAAATTAGTATCCGTTAAATGATCACCATCTATGTGGAAAATATCTGCATACTTGGCACAAATTTTTTGTACGGAAGTTATTTCTTCCTCGTTCAAAGATTTCATGTTAATTGAATCTAATATTTCGTCTACTCTTTGTACCGATATTTCATTTCTACCATAGTTTACAACATCGAATTTTGAAAGACTTTCAACTTTTGGAGAGAAATTTTTTAATCTTATTCCTCTATCGGTTGCATTTAATAGTCTGATTGGAATTTTATGGTCTTCAGGTTTTGCGATTATTCCCGCGATAATAACTCCTACATATTTGTTCGTTCGAAATGACACATTCTTGTGTTTCTTCAGTATGACAATAATGAACTATTTCGCATCTCGGTGGTATAATGGTATAATGTTCAACTTTGGATTTCAGTGGTACAGTAGTTTCTCTATTTTTATTATTCAGTTTCAAAATGAAATTTTCGTAATCAATAACCACTTTATGTTTTTTGAAAAAGTCTGATCCTAGGACACCTTGTATACTTGAATCAAAGGATTTTATAACTGAAAATTATGAGCAAGACTAGTGTTTTTTATAATCATTGAAATTTTTGCGGAGCCCATAGAAGATGTGGATCCGGCTATACCTTTAATTTCAATTTTTTCTTCAGTATCTATCTTTTCTCCTTTAGCTAAATATTCTGGAAAAATACAACTTATACTCGCACCTGTATCGATTAAGAAATTTAATTCACGTCTGTCATACTTCACTGAAACATAATTTAGAGCTTTTATATTGTAATTAACATGACTGTTGGTCACGAAAAAACTTATCCGCTGCAGATTTTTCTTCTGTGGACGAGTTTGTGAAATTTTCAGCTAAATACGATCTGTGCTGGGTCGAGTTCCCTTTGTTATTATTTTTAAGATAATTCGCGAACTGGCGCCCGCGACCTTGACCGTTTCTCTTTTGTGCTGAATTGCTGAAATGAATTTGCTTCTTTGGATTTTCCTTACGGCGGTCATTACCTCGATGAGACGATGCATTATTGAACTTTGTCTGACTATAATTATTACTGTTGAAATTACGATTAAAATTTTTCATTGCAAAGACTTTTTGTGTAGATGTTGAAGCTGACATTTTTACAAGTTCCTCTTCTTTAGCTGATGCTACAGCATCTTTGAGGTTATTAAAATTTCTTGCCTTTATAATCGTTCTAATTTCCGTATTTCGCAAACCATTCGAAAATGCGCCCAAAGCAATTTTTTCATTTACTTTGGCTACAACAGGTAATGCTTCTGGTGCATTATCTGCTTGAGCGATAGTTAGATCTAGAGATAACTGTTCAATAAGTTTAGCAAAATCTTCTATTGTTTTATTCTCCTGTTTTGAACCATGGAGTTGAGTGGATAATGCTGCAGTTGACTTTTTGGTTATTAGGAATTTTTTCATATCTACCATCAAATCTTCAACTTTCTGATACTCTTTCTTCAATCTTAATTTAGCATTAGGCGTTAATTTAATTTTCAGAACATAATTAATAAGAGAATTTCTACCTTGCTCATCGAGCATATCTTATATAATTATATGGCATCAATTAGTTGCATCATAGCTTCTTTTGTATTATTCATAGATGGCAATAAAGAGATGCTGTCCTCAAATCGACTTTTTCACTCATGATTGATTTCTCTGTATTTACTTTATCTTCTATTAATTTTATCTTTCCTGAAGCAATTTTCTAGATTCTGAAGTGAATTTTCTATGATGGTTGGTAAGTGCTTGATGTTTCGAGAGAACTTGGTTCGGATTTGACATTTTTATTTAATTTATCAAATTTGCATTCTAACTTGACCAATTCATTCAGAAATTTATTAACTCTGTCGGCTAGTTCCCTAAGTTCACGCGGTTCCTTCTTGATATTCTCAAAGAATTTTGAAGCGATAACACTTAACTCAGCATACAGTTCAATAGTATCCATTAGGGAAAAAAAATCTTACAGTTTTTCCTTGGTATTTTCCATTACACAATCCTGATGATGATGATCCCATCTTGGCTAGAACTCTGTATCGTCAGAAGAGGAAGAAGAACCACATACTAGCACTGATGTAACCATTAAGACCTCTAACAGTATAGAACTGGCAGGATCGCCATGTAATGTACCCAACTAGGGTAGGTTCGGCCAATCGCCTATACCGTAGAGGGATGGTGGAATGATACCCATAGACTCATCAAAGGTGTTTAATCAATTGGACATTTCACTGACTGACCATAGTATCATGTAGTCGGACTCTCCTCTAAACAATTGATACGTGTTTATTTATACAATCCAATTGTTAGTGTTTATACTTAAGAATAAACATAGTCGGCAATGGTTATACATTCAAAGATTACTCTACGTGATATTTCAATAACATTTTAAGATGATGCGTCTCACGTATGGTAATTATACAGGCTGTGTGTACTGACACATACCACATCCCGACCAGACTATATGTTTCAGACAATTATCTTATAGTAAAAGTCCGTAATCGGAAAATCGGATTGAAATTATTTAGTCGTTGGGCATTTCCGTGGAGAAAAGTATTTTTCATTTCTTCAGCTTCCAGCCAGACTGTATATAGTTGAATAGTTTGAATTGATTTAATTACGTTTTGTATATAAAAAATCAGAATGTGAAAATTACTATTTTGAATATACTCGTGTGATAATCTAATGAATAATGGGTGTAATTTATTTAATTGAATTATATGAAAGTAATAAATTAATAATTAATTCATTCTCCAACTGCTACTCAGGTTTTTTGAACGACATCCGGCAAGGCGTTGCGACCTTTTAAAAACCTTTGGCAACTGTTTCTTCGGTATTCTTTAAATACATCTTCGGTGTATTTAAAAACTGTTTGTGAAATTTTCAGGCAACTTCCCATGTTTTACAAATTTTGAAGACATAATCTATTTTAGTTTCATGATTCGAAAATGAGCGATTAGGAAACATGTCACCTGAATAATTTGAAAATATGGTAATGATCAAATTATTGAAGTACGAAGACTAATCGTTTTTTCAAAATATATGTCTCCTCCGCTATGGATTTTTATGGAATTATAAAAACTCGTTGTAGATAGAATTAATTACCAGCTAACTCACGTAAGAGATGAAAAGAATGCACTCGAGATATACTCTGCGTAGATTCCTTCATTTCCATCAATTTCACCCTTTCTCTCGATACCGTCTTCCATTTACATTAAAATCACTATAAATTCATAGCAAGTCATGATCTCATATCTTTGTGTCTCATTCTAAAACTAAAAGTTCTCGATCGTGAACTTCTTCGCTTCAGTAAGAAACTTCTAATTCACTTCCCTTAGTTCTCTTCGTTCAAATTGTAAATTCGCGGTGCAGTTATAAATCAGTTTACGGAGAACCATGATGAGTTTCCCGAAGTAATTTCAAGTGCAATTACAGGGTCGGCAATGACAGATAGAGCTTGATATAAACTTAAATTTATTCAAGGCTTATTTGTGGTTCCACTTAGTGAGTGTGACCATTACACACAGAATAGAAGTATACTTCAAGTAAGTAAGTGCTAGTAATTCAATATTCCTGTAGACCTCAAAATGAAAGCTTAGTTTTACTTATACGAAATTGATCGTTATGGCCCATTTCAATGCTCAATTTCTCTTATTTCACTGTGCGATTGTTATGGACAACCGAACATAAAGTATTCGAAAGCAATCTCAGTAATGTTACATTTTTACTGTAACATGAACACAGAAATATACATTATGTCAAATGTATGTCTTGTCCAAAATCGCTGTCATTCATGAAGTAGTTGAATTAATAACTTTCTTCTTGGCTAATACGAATACTGAATTTACGGCTGACCGTAAAAGTGACAACTTCAAAGCATACAAATTGCGAGGAGCGTTAAGTTTTTTACAGAAAAACAGTTATTTATAATACAAGGAAAAAAAGTATTAGATTTTGGCTCGAGGTTATGTTGTTATAAGACGAAAAACCGAGAGCTATAATCTAACATTTTTCCGTTTATAATACACTATTTTTTTTGTGAAAGAAAAAAGTCCATTTAATAGTGAAATGAATATAACTAATCACGAAGTTACTTTTTTCCCACGGGAAAAAAATGACTACTTTTTTCCCGGATACATGAACACTCACTTTTTTGACAGGGAAAAAGTAATTTCGTTAATAGTCATATTTTGTGACCTGTCAAGAGATATGAAATGTCAAATTTTTTTTTCCGTCGCAGGAAAAAACATATTGAAATATGCCAGTATATCGATTTCATTCACAAAAGATGTATAGTATATTGTGATTTCATTCACAAAATGAATTCCACTCTACCCGGATATCTTGTTTTGAAAATACAAAGATTTTTTTTTTCAATATTCCAATTGAATTTTTACGATTATGTTGACACTATGGTCACAAAATTTTGCATAAGGCTTACTAAGGCCAACTTGCATGAGCCGCAGAATTTCATTTTGATTGTTTTCGTTTTGTCTTAGATATCGAGGAGCAAACATTCCGAATCCATTCCATATGGAACACCTTCTTCTATTCGACACTCAACCGCGGCATTTGGAAACCGAACATATCCTGAATATTTCAAGTCTTTAGGACAATCTCTTCCAAAGTTAACGTGTCTACTTCCTGAGGGCCAGACTGTTCCACGGACAGAATTGAATTTTACCACAGATTCGTCATCCTGGAGTCGAACTCTTTCGTTTGAGACCATTTTGGGCTCAAAATTCGAAAAAACAGACATTTGAACACAACGTTATAGCTGCCGTTCAAGTATAACGAGCGTCCAAAAAGGAATTATATGCTCCGTAGAATCGTTCTCTCTGTTAACGTTATCGGTTTTATTTAAAATAAACAAATAATTCTCCCTGTTAGCTTTCGACAGAAATAGATCGTTAGCTTCAATTTTTCGTTCAGAATTTTTGACGAATAGCAATTTCCTATTCTACTGATATTTTGAATTTTTAACGTTTGAATTGACCTGAAACCAATATTAGGTGGCTGCGAATAATGTTTATGTTAGGAGTTCTGTTCTGTCCGAAATGAAGAATCAAGAATGAATTGAAAATAATATTTCTTCAAACTATTCAGAAAACGCAGTTTATTCTTCTTCTTCTATTATTGTCTCGAAATATTCTCCATTCCAGAGATATTGAAATCACTCCGAATATTTTACATATAAATTCTTGTTTCACTCTTGTGATTTCAAATGTCAGATTTAACTTTCGGAATACCCACACGATCTTCGTATTGCGGTGAAGCCAGGAGTGGATTCTATTTCCGTAGCCTCACAGTCAACTCCTGCTATTCCAGAGAATATCTGAACAGAATAATTACATAGCTATCTACAGGATCAGCCAGCTGGATATCAGTTTCGAATTCCATTTTTCGGAAGATGACCCAAATAAAATCCGATCGACCTGGCGCTGTTAGAGTAAAATTGCCAATCAACTTTTTCAAACTTTCATTTCCTCATCCCCTTGAAATTGATTACAGCAATTTGTCAACGCTGGAGTGTTGTCGATGTCGCTGATGCCAGGTGCCAGGTTTGCTTTCCGAGTGATCAGTAATTATTATCCATTATCTCACGTATTTCTGGAATCTGAATGAGAAATAGTGTTTTGGGAATAGTGCGAATTATTTCTGTTCTCGTCCATGATATATAATATGGAAGAGGGATCGAAGGGGATTGGACTAATAATATTAACTCGTTTGACTTTGTCGACGTTTCGGAACCAATCGTTTATTTTTCAAGAAAAAAGTAGGTATTATTGAATCAACAACACATATCGAACTGAAGTTATAAAACTAAAAGAAAATATCTTAAGTAAGTCAATATTTCGGATGAAATCAAGAATAAATTAATAAACGATAACCTGCGATTGAGCAACGAATCAATCACCTGTTGTTTGTTCCTACACATAATGACATAAGAAATTAAATTAATCTTATATTTTAATAAATTTGTACCTGAGTGAATAGGTTAGATTAGGTTAGTTAACCTCACGAATATTAAAATACACAAAATGACATTGATTTTTAGCTGGTGTGTTATGCTGCCAGTGCACATATAATTAACGATCAGATACCATTAATTTCATAGAATTATTTTACTTGCTAGTTACAAATACTATCGTTTTGAGCTTGAGAATTTCAGGTCGGTTTGGTTTCCAAATGCCTCATTTGAGTTCGTTATCCAGCCAAATCGTACAAGATGTTCCATAACATATATAATTTCTGTTCCTCAATATCTCAAACAGAAGGAAACTCATCAATTTGAAATATTGCGGCCATATACGAGATGTCCATAATAAGCTTCATGCAAAATTTTGTGGCCATAGTGTAAACAGAATCATAGAAATTTCAATTGAAATATTGAAGAGAAAAAACTTCATATTTCCATAAAAAAATATCCGATTAGGATGAAATTCATTTATCAATAAAGATTGACACACAGAATGTGCATGCAGTATTTTGTGGCCCAAGTGTTAACAGAACCATAGAAAATCCAATTGGAATATAGAAAAGAAGAATCTTTATATTTCCATAACAGGATATCCGATTCAAGTGATTTTTTTGTGAATGAAGACTGTTTTACTTAATCTCCATGCAAAATTTTGAGGTCATAGTGTCAACAGAACCATAGAAAAACCAACTGGAATATTGAAAAAAGAATCTCTAATGAAATATATAAATAATAAAAATTGCATGAACATTCATATATCAGACATAATAAATTTCACTTGAATCGGTTATCCTGTTATCGAACTATAATAGTTCGATAACAGGATAACCGATTCAAGTGAAATTATTATGTGAATGAAATCTGATATACTGAATGTTCATGCAATTTTTTATTATTTATATATTTCATTTTTTGAATAGCTTCCAGAATATAATTCCGATGTTGCTGAGACTCTGCATTTATATATTTGGTATTAATCTCAAATTCCATATGAAATTCTGAGGTAATAGTTTAATTGATTCACCAAAAAACGAGCGCTCAAAAGTTCCTGCTCTGGGCTTTTCTTGAATTTTTTGCTATCCATCATACCAGAAGTAAGGCTGTGGTAAAATATACATAGATTATTCGTATCGTCACTGAAGTTTGTCCAGAATTTTCACGTCATTGAAATTGAACTAATGCCATTTTTGAGCACTCGTTTTCCTCAAACGAGTGCTAGATCGTTTTGCCCAAATGTCTGCTTTTTTTAGAATTCGAGTCGAAAATGGTCTCAAACGATAGAGTTCTACTCCCTGATGAGAAATTCGTGGTCAAATTCAATTCTATCTATGGAGCCGTCTGTCCGGGAATTGTCCTAGTAACTTGCAATTTTCAGGGTGAGTTCAGTTTCCAAATGGCTTGGTTAAGTTCGTTAACTAGCCAATTCGTACAAGTGTTCCATAAAATATGGCCATTCAGAATTTTTGTTCTTCAATATCTAAAACCATCGAATTGAAATGCTGCGGCCATATTCGAGATGCTCATAACAAGTCTCAAGCAAAATTTTGTGGTCATTGTGTACACAGAACCATAGAAAATTAAATTGAAATATTGATAAAACAAATCTCCATATTTTCATAACAGAAAAACCAATTCAAATGAAATGTATTTTGTGAATCAATTTTAATATACAGAATGTTCATGCTAAATTTCAAGAGGATCGCATCATCAGAACCATAGAAGTAAATTTTTTCAATTATTTATTTTTACATATCATTTCATTTTGTGAGAAATTTTTCAAAATATAATTTCGATTTTGCCGAGTTTCCACAGTTATACAGGGTGTTTTGTAATTCGACGTGAACTTTAGAAGCGATATAATAGACGTCATTAACAGTGAATTGCGTCGAGTGAAATATAAACGACTGCACCTGTTTCTGCCATAAAATCTTGATAAAAGAATTGAGAATTACTCGATGAAAGTACTATGAACTCGGTGTACAAATGTAAAGAAAAAACTTTTCTGTTTCATCAGCTCTCAAGAAAGATACATATGTCAATAATTTCTTCATGCAATCAATAAACATGGCCAGAAATCAAACAGACAACAGACTTTTTCGTGTCTTTCAGATATCCCATTTTCCCCTTTTTCACTCGAACCATAGATCGCTTACGAATCACGAGTGAAAGAGACCATATCTGAATGAATCGAAAAAGTCTGCTGTCTGCTCGGTTTTTCAGCCATATTCATTTGATTGCATTGAGTTATTATTTACATTTGTACGCAAGTTTAAATTACTTTTTTCGGGTAATTCTCAATTCTTTTATCAATATTTTATGAGAAACAAGTGCAGCCATTTCTGACCCTGTGTATCTCGAGTTATCTGAATTGTTAGTGAATATTTTTTCACAAGAAATGAGGACAATCTTCCTAGCTTCCACAAAATATTATTTGAATATTTAGGGTCGAAGAGTTTCCACAAAAAATTATTTTATTCTGGATTGAATCTGTTTCATTTCATTATCGCATTATATTTGTTTTATATCATTTCATGGTTATTAATCTTTCACCACGTATTGTTTTTTGCTTGACATACAGCCCTCTACAATGCTGGCAGGCAATCTCGTATACCACACTTGCTTATCTATCTGGAGGAATCTTATCGTTGTTCAACCGAAAAGACTTTTACTACCATCAAGAATTTTGGAGAAGGCAGCAATACAACAAACTGTCTGAACACATTATACCTTGTCTTTTCTATTTGCCCACATTGTGAAGGTTTCATAAGGCAATGAACACGTTAATTCCAATTTATTTGGTTACAGAAGTTAATAGTTTTCTTTCGATTTTTATTCTCTTTGCAATTATGGAAAAACCACCTAGCTAGTGCTCATTTTTGAGATTCATTTTCCGTATTTTATCAATAATAGGTACCCTCTGCCAAAGTAGCATTTTGCGACGGCAACCTCATTATACACCAAAATTAACGTTGTCATTGGTGTAGAAATCAGTCGTTCTTGAAACGTCGCATTGAAGACCGCCTTACAACGTAATCGAGACGTTAAGCATGACTAAAGTTGCACTAGTCGTCGCGACGACGTTTAAACAACTACATACAAAGTAGTTATTATTTTGGGATTATTAACGACGTTCTTATAACGTTTATTAGACAACTTCGGTTTTCTGCAACTTTGTCTCGATTCAGAAACAACGTTGTGGATTCAACTGAAGCAGTTGACTTGAAAACGTTGTCGCATAGTCATTTCAGCAACCTTTTGATACGATGAAAAATATCAAAAAATTACACTGATTTATTATATTTTTGTCGATAACTTTCTTAAAATTATGGTATTTTCGAATCCAAATGAAAAATAATTTCGAATAGTTAAGAAGAACATTTTTAGGATAAATCCAGCAACGATCACGTTTATATTATTTACCTTCTAGTTTCGTGATATTTCAATTCATAATGACAAGGTATAATCCAAGACAAATTTTTCATTAATACCTCCATTAATAAGTTAAGATTCATAATATTTCAATATCCACATTATTCGAGTAGGCAACTTCTCTGACGACAAGAACTGAAAGCTTATATATACAAATTGAGGTGCCAGTAGATTCGAAAGATAAAGTTCTCAATATTGTATTGTTGATAATTATTATAATCAATGAATTAGTGTCAGTACTTCCATATTTATTAATTGCCGATTGATTACTTATCCTTTCCAGAAGTGAATTCATAATATAGATAGTGAGATATTGTTTATTACCTTTGTTATTTTACGAAGTCTCGAAGTTAACAGAACGAAACACAGAAAATTTGTATGGAATCTAATCAACCAACTAAATTGTATAAACTGTATATATGAATCAAATAACTGGTTTTCAATATATGAGTGAATGACTATGACTACTTCATGTTATATATTCGGGTTACAAAACATAACAAGCAATATTTCAATTCAAATTACACAATGTTCTCCATAACTATCAAATTCTTCTGAAACCCAGCTGATTGGTAAACATAATATTTTTTAATATTATGTAGCTCCTTTAATTCATTCTTCCATCTATAGGTTAAAGATCCACCTCTATTTCAAGTACACAGTGAATGATTTATTATGATACTTCGTAACTGAAGAATAATATTCGATACAGTTCTTCCTCGGGTGCAATATAAAAACCTCATCATTTTTATTTATCTCAAGTAAAAGTTATTATATGAATGGTTCCATCTGAAAAATAGAAGTAATTTGGTTTGAACATCACCAGTATTTGTGATGAACATTAGTTTCTTACCACGCAGTCAAGGAACATTTTATTTGTCTTCAACAAAATCGGAAGATTTCAACTTCAATGTTGAGGCTTTAAGAGCCAAGCACACATAAGATCTAAATTGTAATATTTCTCAGAATGTCGGCTGAATAAATATCATCAGAGTTCATATGATCTGAAAAATTGAAATCAGATTTCTCCCGAACATTTTCTAGGTACCCATCATTCCCATAATCTGTACATTTACTACTGCGGATTAGTCGCTAATATAGAAACTGCATCTGAAACGTTGGAATTTATTAGAACGGTTTAAGTATAATACGTTTAATAATACTTTACCTGATCAATAGCAATCAGCTCCAAATTTTTAATAGAATGTAAACAAATCATATTGAAATTTCATAACCTCAATTTGACGGGGTAAAATAAATTGACAGCAGTTAAGCTTTGGCCGTGTAGGCAACTAGAGTCGCATTTAGGGTATTATATTGGTTGTCTAGTAACCCAACGTTTAAAATTAGTGCAGTTTTTGGTCAACTAAACTACCAAACTACGCCATATTTTAACAATTGGTCATTGACCTTTGGGATGTAAATGAACGAAAACAAATGATTTTTAAAACCTTCATTTAAATCTGCGCGTATTTTTTCTAAATCTCGTTTAGTAAGCGTTTGAACTCATGAAAAACATTGGCAATTTCTTCCTTAATATAACTTTTTTGAATTTTCAATTTTGGATTTTCCAGAAATATCAAATGGATTGTAGGCGCGCTTGTTTTTCAGCATGAATCAATAGTATATTCAACAGTAAAGTGGTCTTCGTTGTCGATTTCTGTTGCGATAGAATCGTTTCCACCCTTTAACAAGGGAAATGGGCTATATGCATAAGATAGAAAATAAATCGACATGGCGGTACAATTTGGAATATTGTGATGGCCACGGTAATTATTTGGTTGAAATATCAACGTCATATGTGGAATGAACTTCGTTCCCATAGATTTCGCATGTGAATAAGTTGCATTAAAGTAAACTTCGCAACGTTTAGACAACGTAAATCTGATAACTGTAGTTGCAGCACGACGTTGTCAAAACCCTAAAATGATTGACCAAACGGTGCATTTCATGGTTGTGAGAACGTTGTGCAGAGGTCGGCGAAGTCACTTAGTTTAGTTGCGCGACTTCTTTATATACGTCGACGCAACGTTAAATTGCTACTTGGGTGTTGTTATCCACATCTTTTGAAAGAGTTGGTACACTCAATTATAGCCTTTCCTTCTCATGAATGAACAAAACAGAAGTTTATTATCTGTGAACGTTTGATCTGGGATATGGTCCCTACAAGTCGGCAGTTATTAACCAGAAAGTAAAATTTTTCGGAATTCATTTCGACCAATAGTACATTGAGAGAGTCTAGAAAGAGTTTTAAAGACACTAAAATATCCAGCTAAAGGGTCGTGATGATATTTGTTTAGAAGTTCTAGTCTTTTTTTGTCGGGGTTACAATTTTTCAGCCTGCAGACCTATCTGATGTCTACTCATGATGTGTTTATACAAAATATTTCCTCAAACCTTGAAATCCGGAATAGTCTCAGTAACTAAGTAACACTGTCACACATATTCGGTACCAAGACTACCAAGGATCAGGCTTCAACTTACACCGATCTCAGGAATTCGAAATAGGGAATCGGTATTCAGGGAACCACAGCGATGACAGGACAATCGAACAATCCAACTTGCAATCTTAGGAGAGGTTTCTTTATTGAGAGAAGCCACTGCAGTAGTGAATGTTCCGTTATTACCGTAAATTCAGTCCCTTCGATGTAGGTATGAAATCGGTCGACACAAAAGAGAAGCTCATTCTCAGTTGTTGTGTAGTTTCGCTGACACTTAGTCAGGATCTTACTGAAATATGCAAAGGGATGTTCAACACCTTCGTTTTCCTTAGAAAGAACACTTTGCACGCCCCTTCAGAAGCATCACAGGCAAGGAAGAAAGGTTTGTTGAAATCTGGGCTAGCTAGAATCAGCATTTGCTTCACCGTTCTGAATGCAGCATCTGCCTTGTCCGTCCACTGTATTGGTTGGCACTTTTTGCGGCCCCTTAAAATCTGAAATAGGAGCAAACACTGTCGAGAAGTTCTTCAAAAATCGTTTATAATATCCAACAAAAATAATCAATCTTCTAATTTGTGTAGCTGTTCAAAATCGGGTGTTCAGATTTTGTGATTTACTATTATGAAATCTATAAATGAGGGTGGTTCCAGATAATTTACATAGAAAGACATAACATTTCATATTTTTTATCACAACACAAAAATCAAGAGACATTGTAACAGTATGGACTAAAACATTCTTATGAGACAATTTCATGAAATAAATTCATGAGCTGTATTCTGTTACATATATCATACAAAGAAGTCAAATTAAAGAAATCTGCCTAATAAACGAAACGCAATGATAGTGGACTGTACTAAATTCAAACCAGTGCTCATACTGGACAAAAAAAGAAAATGTTTCTTCTTTGATAATATCTATGAAGAAGAGTTGACGGACAGGCTAAAAGTTAACTAAGTAACTACCGATGACAATATAGATGAAGGCAATTCAGATTCATAAATGCAAATCAGACGATTAAAACCCAAATATTGTTCGATATAAATGTACCCAAATAAACATAAATGGAATATACATATATACATCAACGATCCATGAGGAGTGTGAGGTTAAAAATCAAATCTAAGTTCTTAGCGAACTGAAATGATTCCAGACTATATAAATTGGCTAAATCAAAAATACGCGGGCAAAGTAATAAAAACTAAATTAAAGTGAGTGATTGGGACCAGACCAAAGGCTTTAAACGCAGACTTGAACGATGTACTGAGTCGAACATTATTCGTTGAACGAACATATATTATGAAAATATATGTTCAATCACATTGAGAGAGATCTAATAATGCATCTGTACATAAATTGGACTCCAAAGAGCAGTTCTTATCAATAAAATGAATCGAACAAAGTACCCACGTTGAACGTGGAGAGGTTAAGTCGTGAATTACTATAGGAAAACGATGATCATATTCATTTCAATTAAAAGAGGAAATAGCAAGGTGAAACTGTCGTCACAGGCTAAATGATACCAAGTTCCAGCATTTCATCTATCTGTTCATTTAGAACAGATTGCATAGCAGGTGAAAGAGGGTTCTGTCGTTGACGTATCGGAGGGTCTTCTGTGTTGATAAAGTACGTGAGGAGGTATTCTACCAATTGTATCCTTGGGTTCTATGGTCTTACACAATTTGATAACCTCGTCCAAGATATTCTTCTTCGTGAATGTCAAGTCATCCGCAGGCTTAATTGCATGAATAAGAGCTGAATTGAGATGAGATAAATTGAAAGAAAAGTCAGTGAAATCTAACCTGATATTAAATGCTTCAACTTCAACAAAATCCATTACGAGAATCATTGCTTGCGAAATAAAAACAACTACCAAGAATTTGAGAGTATTTGAAAGATCATTCAATTCGATATTCATATTCACATAACCCAAGATACTTTGCAAAGTTCCATCAGGAAAATCATAATTCAAAGGAATGTTGAACTTATTTAGCATGAACAAGATGGAAGAACCAACAATTGACACATTACTACCGCTGTCTAGCAATGCCAAAACACTTTTCGTAGATACATTGACTCTAAGATAAGGTCTATAATCATCGTTAATTCTTTCTAGTGAGGAGCAAACAGAATGAGTAGAATTTTTAAGCTTTTTATCACGACTAAAAAGATTTTTATCGACTCCAACCAGTTGTCAAAGTCCTCACGATCAGATTTATTTACTGTGCTGTGGTTTGTACGAAGATTGTGGCAGGTCTTGAACGATTCACGTCGTCTGCCATAACGGGAACAGCAGCTACGTCTTTGTGAACTTTACAACGCCGCTTGCTCCACAACCGAAACAAAATGAATTCCTCCTGGATGCCTGCACGAAGAATACTTGTGACCGGACTTTGTAACGGATTTATTTATGCAAATTTTTAGCCTCATCAACAAGAATCCCGTGACAAAAAAGTGACCAGCTAGCTCAGACAAACCAAAAAAAATATAAATGTGGTTCTTTTCTCCTCGAAATATGCAAGAAGTGTCACTTAGGGCGCCAGGTAATTTATTGCCTAGTCACCTTTATACCGAATTACCAAATAAATGGACTTTATCAACGAAACCAACAGTATAATAATTTTCGTGGAGGCAGGAGGGTAAAAAAAATGAAGTTAAACTCAATTTTACTAACTATGTATCTAAACTTCCAATCAATTTATTGTACTATATATCTGAACCTCAAATATATACAACTTTTCACATTATACCATATATTAATCTTTTTTATGAATCCTTTGTAACAGTGTTATTATTAACTTAATTCTATTCTAGTCAAAATTGGCATACAGATTACATACATATATATCCTACTAACCAATAGTAGGTAGGTAAGTACTCACAAAATATCTTTTTATAAATTCTTGGAGTGGACTTGATCAGCATACAGTTAACGCAAGAAATCCACCAGCATCCAATTCATCCAATTGAATATAAGCGAGTACACGTAACTAAACATACAAAAAAAACCCTGCAACAACAAATATGTCCTGTCGAGCCTTCTTCATTAATATCAATAATTCAAACTCACCCTGGTTATTATTGGGGTTTATTGAAAGGGACTTCATTCAATCCTCTATACAGAGATTTCAAAAACCTTGAAATAATCGAGACAAGTTATCCAATCCCAAAATGGTAAGTTTCAAAAACAACCAACAATTAACTTTTTCTCGAGCCACTTGATTGACATTAAATATAAAATGAAATGAAAAATATTGAAGGAGAATCGACAGAAACACATATGCGACACATGGTAACCACGATTTCGTTCGAGCTCTGATATATTTTAACGGTCATATGGCGCTTAATTTAATTTCTACCGAAATTCACACGTAACAATCCCCCACTTGCCAATAAAAAAAATTCAACGTGAAAATTTTTTTTTAAATGCGTCAGCCCAAACTACTCCAATTCATCATCGTCCACTTTCGTAACCGGTTCCAAATCCTTCACATTCCATGTTCCCTGAAATTTCCCATCTGAATCGTACAATTCATATGTCCACGGCGCGGCGATACCTTTTTACGCACCTTGAACGGACCGAGGTACTTGGGAGCGAATTTCGCGGTATAGTATTGCAACGCATCCGATAATACATAATTTTTCCGGTAAACATATTGTCCAACTGAAAAATTCACGTTGCGCCTCCTCAAATTATAATATTTTGAACTACGCAAATAAGCGTCATCCATATACTTTCGAATATCTTTATATAATTTAGCGAAACCTTCTACTCTAGGTATTAGATTTTCCGGTTTCTTTACAATAACTTCCTCTGATTCAATTACAACACAATGACTTTCTCCGCTCAGATGCATTTCAGAACCAAAATTTACAAAATACGGAGAGTTTTTAATGGTTTCATGAGGTGAAGATCGAATCGCACATGCAGCTTTATGAAGAAACTTATCCCAATTTCTATGATTATCATTCACGTAGCAAGATATAATACTTTTCACTACTTTGTTTACACATTCAGTGTGATTTGCCTGGGGATGATAGTGAGCAGTGAACTTAATCTCAACTCCATAAGAAGCGGCAAATTGAATGAATTTATTACTCTTAAATTGGGGGCCATTATCCACAACCAAAAATTTAGGAACACCGAACAACATAAAAACTTGATCCTCTATACACTCGATGATTTTATTCGCAGTAGTCGATCTCAAGGGAAATACTAATGGAAACTTAGAAAAGTAATCGCACACAACAATATACTTATATCCTCGAACTGATCTGGGCAATGGTCCGATTATATCCGCAGAAATCAATTCCCACGGCTTTTTTACATAATTCCTAGCGGCCATGAATCCTAAAGGAGCTTTCTGAACATTTTTATATTTATTACATATTTCACAATTCTTTATGAAAGTGGAAACGTCTGATCTCAATTTTGGCCAATAAAAGCGTTTCAAAAGTTTGCCAACTGTTTTATTTACACCTAAGTGTCCCGATTTAGGTTCATCATGAAACGAAGAAATAATCGCTTTTCGATCGTTTTTTGGAACAACTCTTTTCCAACATTCTTGCCCATCATACACTAAAGTGGGATAACTTGACTTGCAATATTTAAATAAGATATTACGTTCTATTTTCCAATTCGAATATTTAACAGGAATATTTTTCACACTAGACATCATTCTCGAGTACCATTTATCGGATATGTCGACCGAATTTTCCAATTCTACCTGAGTCACATTTATATATTCGGAAACTTCACCTTCATCAAAATTATAACCTTTTTGAACAGATCTACTCAAATAATCAGCAACGACGTTCTCTTTTCTCGGTCGGTGAATAATGTCGAAATCGTATTGGATCAGTGCTACTGCCCATCTGGCCAAACGACCCCGAGGATCTTTCAAGTTATGAAGCCATAAGAGGCTGCTATGATCTGTGATAACCGTTACTTTAGAACCTTCGATATAAGGACGAAATTTTTCCAAGCTACAAAGAACAGCTAGCTAAGCATTCCTGCTCCGTTGTGGTGAATATGCGTTCATTACGTGTCAAAGACCTACTGGCATATGCCACAACCCTGTCACCCTCGGGATATTTTTGTATGAGAACACCCACCCAAACCGTAACCCGATGCATCGCATTGGACCACAAAGGGAAGATCGAAGTTCGGACATGACAAAATCGGTGCGGATATCAGAGCTTGCTTTATATCATTGAATGCAGTTTCGCAATTTTGATTCCAAACGAAAGGGTATTTTTTCCGCAAAAGTGAATTTAAAGGAGCCGAAATATGTGCAAAGTTGGGAATAAACCGCCTGTACCAACTCACCATTCCCATGAAACTACGAATTTCACGTACAGTAGTCGGACGTGGGATATTCACAACACTTTTTAACACTTTTTCCGGATCTGCTCTAAAGTGCACCTTACACGGTCATATATTGAAGCAATATCGTTATTGATCAATATATTGAACGTATAAGGAGTGCATTGAAACAATAATATTGATGGCAATAATATTGAGAAGATCAAATCGATTTGATATTTATTGCAGTTCCGCCAATATATTGAGGCGCCGTCAATATTATGACACCGTGTGAGGGGTAAACAGAATATTGTGCAATAAAATTTCAGTAATTCTGGAGGCGCCGTAGATGGTGTTTTGCTTAAATTGGTTTTCCCCCCTTTCGAGATGGAAACTGATAGTGAAAAGAAGCGAAAGTGTTCACAAGATAAAAAAATGAAGAAAGAAATTTATTATAATGTTTCCAGTTGCTAGAAATCTTGATGTGACTGCAAGTCGATACGCCGGTGAAATAGCCTTCCTCAAAATCGTATCTTTTTTTATTATAAATGGTGAAACGAGTGCAACAAGTTGTTGAAAAGTTGTTCATCCATTATTAAAAAATTTTTGTAGTCATCTGGCTCACCGTTGAGTCTCGAAGCAATTCCTATGTTCATGACTCGATCGTTTTTTTAACCATTTTTTCAACCACACTCTTCTCTGCCTCCTTTTTTCCTCTTATTCAGAACCAAAGCAGATCCTATTAAAAACGATAGATTCATCCTCCATGACTTCACAATTGAAACTGACACTTTATTGTCTCGTGTGAGGGCTGCCGTTTTTTACCATATATTGCATCAATAATTTAATCAATAATATTGACCGTGTAAGGTGGCCCTTAGACATCTTTATCTACAATATTGCCCAAATACTTTACCTCCGTCTTACAAAATTCGCACTTTGATCTATTTATTGAAATCCTGCCTCTAAAATTTTAGTGAGTATTTTATTCAGAATCCTAATGTGATCTTCGAAGGTTTCAGTTACTACAACTATATCGTCAAGGTAAGGAAACGCATATTCCGTTAACTCTTCCGTTATTATACGATCAATGAATCGTTCCCACGTCGCCGGGCTATTACATAGGCCAGAAGGGAGTCGGTTAAAATGAAATAGTCCCCTATTTGGAACTGTAAAGGCTGTATACTTTTTTGAAGATTCTGCCATAGGTATATTCCAAAACGCACTTTAATATCAATGGTAGACAGGTTTAGCCTCGCGCAATTTATCCAAAATTGAAGATATTCGGGGAAGAGGATAAGCATCCTTCGCGGTATTTTGATTCAAACGACGAAAATCTACACAAAATCCTTATGTACCATCTGACTTTTTCACGAGGATAATTGGCGACGACCACGGACTATCTGAGGGTTCGACAATGTTATCTTGGATCATCTGATCAAGTTCTTTGTTAATTTGTTTCTGTATCGTCGGTTAGTTCGATCTTATGTTCGACAAAATTTGTAAGACCAATTTCTGAACGTGACTGACTAAAAACATTTTCCAACATTTCGTTCAACTGCGTATGTTCTGTTCTTCCGTTAATATGTTCTGTTTATTATTTTGCACTGAAGAAATATCGGGAGCGAAATTCCATTCTTTCGATCTTACATTTGGAACTATACTAATTTTGCGCCAAAAGTCGGCCCCGAGAATTAATTTATGAGTCAAAGAAGGTACAATCAGGACATCTATCGAAGCTACGCGTTGACACACCTGTATGGGAAGCGTCACATAGCCGACTATGGAACACTCGTTACCATTCGCGACCGTACAATGGGAACGGGAATATGGATGAAGCGTTAAATTTAGTTTTTTTTAATATTTCCCAACCTTGTCCGCCTACTATGGTTGAAGACGCACCAGAGTCTAATAAACCCAACATTTAAATATCGTAAATTGAAACTTCTAAATATGGCCTTTCATCCTTACCAACACTTTCCAGGATATAACTTAATATCGGTCCTAACTCAGTGGCCTTATCCGAAGTTGGACATGTAGCGGACCATCTAGAGCTCCTGATTCGCGTTTACCGAAAGCTTTATACTATTATTTGAGCATGAAGGACAAGTTAAAACCGTGAAACCCGGTTTACTACACCAAAAACATCTTTTTCGCCTGGGCTCCCTATAACTGGCTACCCTATGGCCAACCTTACTACAATAATTGAAACACTTCAATCTACTATCTAGAGAATTTACTCCCACCTCAGAAGAATGAGCAAAATTAAAATTTGCCGATGTGCAAGAGTCAGATTCAACAGCGGCCAAATCCGGTTCTAGTAAATGATTTGATCTACGAGATGATGGTGGTTTGAATGATTCAACAGATCAGATGTTCTACAAGATTCCAACTTTCTACCAAAACTTTGAAGCTCTTGAATCGAAGTAATATTCATTAAACCTAACTGAGTCTGATAAAAGGTGCTATATTTTTCAACAAAATTCTGAGTCTTACCGATTCAGTTATGGGAATAGTAAGGCGATTGAAAAGATTTGTCATAACAGCAACATACATGCTATGCTCATTTGAACTAGATAAAAATCATGCCTATGCTCTCGTCATTGCTTTTTGTGTACGATTTTAATCTCGTCGAAAAGAGAGCTATCGTTAATACTGGCGGTTGGAACTCCTGTCGCAATGATTCAACCAATCCTCAACACGTTCTTAAAATGCACTAAGTGAGCAGGAATCTTTTTCTCCTGAGAATTTCAAATTCCACTGAGAGATGGGTACCTTTTTTACTCGAGGAGAATTTGCACAATTCGAAAAATGTTACCCATTACCCACAGCAGCATCACAATCAGATTCTGAGTCCGACGAAGAAATTTCTGAATTACTTTGAAAAACTGCAATTTGAGAAATATCCAAATCCAAAGCATGATCCGACAACAAGAGAGAGCGATTGTGTTGTTTTGTTTTTTTATTTAATGAGTTCTGTTTAGAAAGAACGTCAACAAGTAAAGCAGACTTATCTTTCTTATCGGCATTTGTAACAGGTCTGGTATTATTCAATCGTTCTAGCGAAAACTTAATTTTTGAACTTATTTTTTTTAACTGAGTCATCTGAACCATCGAAGTCACCCAACAAAGCGCCAATTTCAATCAAAGTATTATTTAATTCAGTTTTATCAGTTTCAAACGTATAAGGATAATCCGGATATTTAATAGAAAAATCAGATTTCTTCTCCATTCCCAACAAATTTCGTAGCGTTTGTCTCATTAATTTAACAGTACCTACATCTGTTACTCCCTTGATAGCAAGTAAATATTGTAATTCTGACGATGAGAGACGATTAATTTCCAACTTAGTCGCAGCCATCTTGAAATTCAAAATTGAAATCACAACAAATCGAAAATATATCCCTGAATGAACGAAACAATAACAACCGCAAAAAAAATCAATCAAACAATACAGCGCAATGAAGAAATCGAAACAAAAAATTATCTCGATGTTGTTATCAGAGCTCGAAAGATTCGCGTTAAAATTACTATAATTATAAACAGTCAATTATCGAATAGTGAACAACTTGCAATAAAAAATTGTGAAATTCAAAACAATGATTCTTATTATTTTAAACTAAGGTACTTATATCAAATAACCAATCACAAAAAAAACCTCCAGCATCCACGAAACGATCAAATTTTTATGAATATGATACTAGAAAAGGCCCTCGAAGTTGGGCGCCAAATTTGTAACGGATTTATTTATGCAAATTGTTAGCCTCATTAACAAGTATCCCGTGACAAAAAGTGACCAGCTATCTCAGACAAACCAAAAAAAAAATAAATAAATGTGGTTGTTTTCTCCTCGAAATATGCAAGAAGTGTCACTTAGGGCGCCAGGTAATTTATTGCCTAGTCACCTTTATACCGAGTTACCAATAAATGGACTTATCAACGAAACCAACAGTATAATAATTTTCGTGGAGGCAGGAGGGTAAAAAAAAATATGAAGTTAAACTCAATTTTGCTAGTATCTGAACTTCCAATCATTTATTGTACTATATATCTGAACCTCACCTCAATATATTCAACTTTTCACATAAATACTATATATTAATCTTTTTTGTGAATCTTTCTAACAGTGTTATTATTAACTTAATTCTATACTATCAAAATTGGCATACAGATACATACATATAATTATGTTTTTAGGGAGAAAAACCGTATTTTTAAAAAATCAACTTTATTAAGAGAAGCAAAGCGTATAATGTCTCGATACTTAATCTCCTCGAGAGAGGCATTCACAATAGTTTTATAATCATATTGTTTAAAGTCAGCAGAAATGTTGAGTTGCAATTATGCACGTTATAACATAGGTATATGAATTAGAAAAGCTGTTATAGGATTATCTTGGCTAAAGGAATCCAGGGTTGGCATTACATAATTCCTCCCCATTTTGGTTAAAGGTATCACCTATGGGTGTAGCTTTATTTTTACATAAATTATTTTTGGATAAAGCAAGCTTGAAAATAAAGTAAAAAGTAGTTATTATAATTATTAGAATTATCAAATAGAAAAATGAATTAAATGCAGTCTGAGGAAGATTCCACTGGTTGGTTTCTTCCAATTCGATGTCGGGGATGTCGTCTTCTGGTTGATGTTCTTCTTTTGTGTATTCCTGGGGTAACTTGTGTGGTGTTTGTAGAAGGACGATTCTCTCTTCGCTGATATTTGTGGTTGGAACTATTTCCTTTTCTTTGTTACTGATGGTACATTTGGTACGTAGAATGGCCATCGTAGGAAGGAAATGATGTTTTCGTTTGCAATGGACATTTTTCGATTATTTTCTCATTTTGAATTGAGAGAATGCTTCCATCTTCTAGGATCTTCAGGTCCTGGGTTGGAATTTTTGGTATTCTCTGGCAATTTTCGGTGTGGTTGGTGAGGATATTTTCCAGGCACTTCGGAATTTTTTCTAGTGAGTCTTGATCGCATAAGTAGTCGTTTTCCACTGGATGGCAGTGTTTGGTGGACCATTTCAGCTTTTCTTCTTGCGAGAGCAAATAAGGATTGGTATATGGAAGGGATTCATTATTTTGTGGGAGATAGTAAAATTTGTATAGATCATAATATTCTTTTTGAACTAATGGAATTGAAATCAGAAATAATAAAATTTTGTTTTTGAAAATAACTTTCGTGTGACACAATTGATAATAGTCTTTCAGGTGATGACTGGTATAATATTTTCATTTTTGATCAATTCTAGAAATTTGGAATATGGTAAAACTGATTCGTGCAATAAATGTAACCTCGCAAAGCTAACAGCTGTTTGTATTTCGTCTAAGATATTTTTTATGTCTTTCAATTCAAAATCAAAAGGTGCATTTGTTGTACTTCATGCAGTTCAGGTACTATCTGAAACAATTTAAGATTTTCTGACATTTTCTGGAATTTACTGATATACTTATTTTTCAAGTCATTCACTATAGTTGCGATTTGTTTTTGATTTCGAAATAATATTTGTTCGTTATTTTTGATACTGTTGAAATAACTTTGATATAAAGCTTCGTCATCAGAATCGAGCGTTCCGAATAGAAATTTTGAAATTTTTCCACCACTAAGTTTATTAATCCTCTTTTGATTCGTATTTTTTCGTTTCAAAGTTCTTCTAATGCATTCAGGTTTATTTCGTTAGAGTGTCTTAAATATCGATAATTTGCAGTTTGTGCGAAATTCAATTTTGAGTTTTTGTAGTTGTCTATTTCAGTTTGATAATTAATTATGATTTGTTCGATTTTGGCTAGGTCAATATGGTATAAAAGTTGCAAGTTTTTGTGAGTTACGTAGGCTTTACCTAGTGAAATGGGTAGTATGCTGTTTTGGATTTGGATAATTTCAGGGATATCGAGAAGGTTATTATTCCGAGAAGTATGAAAAGTATGAAAGTGTATTCCATTTTGGATCTGTAACAAAATTTTGAAACTAGTTTTTTCTCTCTGTTTCATGATTTTTTTGTGGTAGATATGCTTGTTTTTCTTATCTTGGATTCGATTTTTATCTATTTCACAGGCATCAATTTTTTTGAATGGGGGATCTAATTTTCGTGTCATAGGATTTTTGATGTAGGTTGGGTTTTTGTTTAAAGGGTGTCTTCCTTTGCTGATCGTTTTCATTAGTTTTTTCTAAGCGTTGAATATTTTTTTGTCTATTTTGTTCCAAATGTTTCGTTATGTCATTCAAATTTTCGACGTAATTTTCCACGTAATTTTGTAATCGTTCATTATGTGTTTGTTCAATAGGTAATGAGTAGTTCAAGTCTGCCTTAATTATTTGCATAGGGTCATTTCTAAGCTCGCATGGTTTGAATTATTGTAACTGAGTAATGCTTGAGATAATCTATTTTGGAAAGTCAAATTTTTGTCTGTAATTGTCCTCAATTGTTCTATTAATGTGGAATGAAATCGTTCAACTATGGCATTGGAATTGGGATTATAGTTTGTAATGTAATGAATTTCGATTTTGTGGACTTTACAAAAATCTTGTATAACGTTGTTTTTGAATTCGAGACCATTATCACATGTAATTTTGTTAGGAATTCCGTAATGGCTAAAGAAAATTAATAACTTGTCTAAAATTTCTGTTCCTGTTTTTTGAATTAATGTATAACATTGTCCTAATCTTGAAAATGAGTCTACGATACTAAGGCAATACGTTTGATTGAACCTAATCGTGTCGCAGTAAACGTGCGTAAATGGTTTCGTTCCGATAGGGTTGGGTCTGAATTGAATTTGGATTGGGGTGCGTTCGTATTTATTTTTCTGACATAATTCACAAGAATTTATATAGTTCCTAACGTCTTTGTCCATGTTGGGCCAGTAATATTTACGTTTACGTTTAGACTTATAAGATTTTCTCGTAATCCGCTGGATAGTTTTTGTCTCGTGGTATTGTTGTATGCGAAGAAGTTGTTCTTCTTTGTCTTCTACGTCTTCTAGAAAAATTTTGGAAATTTTTAAGTCATAAGATTTATAATCGAATTTTTCCTGTAGAATTCGTATAAGTGGTTTTTCTAATTCTTGAGAGGCAAAATACAAGGTGTATGTGCTTTTTGGGTTGAATAAATTCCTTGATGAATTTTATGAAATCATTTTCAATTTGGTTGATGGAAACTCTGAATCTAAGTTTATCACCAAAAATTTTTGATTTTGTTACTTTATAATTTGGAGTCGTTTTGAAAATTATTTGTAGGGCAGCAGAATTTAAACTTCTTTCGGTAATAGGTAATTCGAGAATAGGATTTTCTAAAGTACTGTGAACAGTTATGTCGTCTGTTTCGAAATCTATAATATTGTCATTTTGACTAGTACTAGGGGTTTCAGTCTGGTTATTTGCATTAAGTAAATTCAAACAATCGTCTAATTCTTCGGTCGTTATTTGATTTGCAATTGAATCTAAATCATCTTCAATACCATTAATTTCGATATTATTTTTGTCAATTTTAATCCTCGAAAGTGCGTCTGCGTTATTTGTCGAACCTTTCTTGTATTTAATTTCGTAGTCGAATTCTTCTAACTGAATACGCCATCTCATTAGTCTGGAATTTGGCTCCTTTAAAGAAAATAACCAACATAAAGGTTATGGTCTGTGTAAATCGTGAATTTGCGTCCGTAGAGATATTGTCGGAAATATTTGCATGACCATACGATAGCTAACAGTTCCTTTTCTATCGTACTGTATCTTGTTTCGGCGTCATTTAGCGTTCTACTTGCGAATGCAATTGGAAGATCGTTCGGGGAATTTCCTTGCGATAGAACTGATCCTATTGCATAACCGGATGCGTCTGTCGTGAGAATAAAAGGTTTATCAAAGTCAGGGTAACTTAATATTGGATCGTTCATTAGATTCCGCTTACAAGTTTCAAATGCTTCGATGTAATTTAAATCGTCAATGTTAATTTTTGCATCTTTTCTCAGGCATAATGTTAGAGGTTTCGTTAATTTAGCGAAATTTGGAATGAATTTTCTGTAATAACCTATTAATCCGAGGAACGATTTAATTTCTCTTTGAGTTTTTGGAATTGGAAAGTCAGTAATAGCTTTCAATTTATTAGGGTTTGGTTTAATTCCTTGAGGTGTGATAATGTGACCTAAAAATTCAATTTCAGTTTTGAAAAAATGGCATTTATCAAGTTGGATTTTTAAATTATCAATTTTGAGTGCTTCTAAGATGGTATGGATATCTGCCAAATGTTGTTCTTCAGTATCCGAAAAAATAACTACATCGTCCATGTATACATAACAGATTATACCTATATACTTTTTTAAAACATTATTCATTAGCCGCTGGAAAGTTTTTGGGGCGTTTTTGAGTCCAAAAGGCATTCTAAGAAATTCGTAATGTCCGTTTTCTACGGTAAAGGCCGTTTTTTTCTATTGATTCTTCGTCGAGTTCTATCTGGTGAAAACCAGATGCTAAGTCAAGTGTGGTAAAGTATTTTTTATTGCCTAATTTATTAATATGTTGTCGATTTGGGGTAAGGGATATTTGTCGTCTATGGTTTTGTCGTTCAGTTTTCTATAGTCTATGGCAATTCGCCATTTCGTTTGTCCAGATTTGTCCTGCTTTTTGGGAACTATGACAACGGGAAAGGACCATGGGGAAATACTAGGTCTAATTATTTTTTTCTCTAACATGTCTTCAATTTGTCGTTGTACTTCCGCTCTATGAATTTCTGGATATTTATACATTTTACCGTGTACAGGAATTTCGTCAGTCGTTCTAATTTTGTGTTTATATTTACTAGAAAATTTGAGTGGTTGATCAGGTAGTTGTAAAACATCTTCGTTCGTCTGGAGAATTTTTGTCAGTTGGTTTCTAATTTTTGATTCTAAATGACTAAGATCTATTGGAATGTTTGAGGGTTTTTGGGAAACTTTTTGATATTGGAATGGAATCTTACAATATTCATTAGTTAAAATTTGGTTTTTGAAATCTAAATTTAGTCCATATTTATTCAAGAAATCTGCTCCTATTAATCCATCGTAATTTTTGTGAAATTTGTAAAGTATGAATGGGTGAAAATCATCAATTTGGAATTCTCTAAATACTGGTATAAGTACTTTTTCATTAGAAGTTTCCTGCTTCATACATGCAGTAAAGTTGTCGTTTCCTTAAAAATATTTTTGGGAAAGTTATTATAAGCAAATTTTGGGTCAATTAGACATACTGAACATCCGCTATCTATAAGAAGTTTGCACTTAGGATTTTGGAATTCAATGTAAGGTAATTGATTTTTATTGTCTAAAGCAGAATTTAGGTCGATAAATTGTTCGAGGCTAGTTCGTGAAAATTTTCATCTGAATAATTCTCTAAGTTTTCATCTTCAAAGTTTTCGTTAATTTCAAGATAATTTTGTGACTCATTATATTCTACATCGATTGGCTCACAATCTGGTTCAATATTAGTCAATTCTTCAAATGTGAAATTAGGAGGTTGATTATTGTAATTTTTGCTGATAATTATTTTGATTAAAATTTGGGTGTTTTCTTGGAGGATTTGCCTGATTTGTCGAATAATTCGAGCGTTTATGTGGATAATTTCGCGTCTGTATAGACATTTTTTTCCGGTGGTGTCAAAATTCTTTGATTTGGATTAGGTTTGAATACATCTACTTCCTTAGAGGTACTAGGTCCGAAAACTTGTTGTCTGGTAGGGAAATGATGAGTTACTGGGCGTTGTGTAAATTGGATAGGTTTTGAAGGAAATTGATTGGTATTTTGTTGTGCGTAAATTGGATAGGTTGTGGAGGAAATTGATTTTGTGGTGGTTTAAAATGTGGTTGAAATTGATTAGGAAAATTTCTCTGTATTGGGTACTGCATTGGGTTTTGCGTTTGGCGTTTGTTTGAATTTGGAAAATTGTTAGGTTTTTGAGAACTTGTGTTTTATAATGTAGAAAAGGTTGCTGATATAATAAAAATCTTGCCTAATAAAATTGACCATGTCATCATAATTCATTATACCATGACCTCTTAGTGCAGTTCGTAATTCAGGGTTAATGTTGGTAAATAAAAACTCTAGTCTCTAGTGGCTACTCTAGATGCAATATTTTTTTCTTGTTCTTTTTCAACTATACTCAATTCGGATAACTCCACCTGATAATCATATTTGTTCTTTAAATCGACAATTTTTTCTAGGAATTCTAGATCATTTTCATTTCTAAATCTTTGGGCATTCTGGAGATCCCAAAATAATACAGTTAAACTAATTTCTCTTCAAATTTCAATTGAGGAATTTTTAAATCTGTCCAGCTAGAAGTGATGCGTTCATTGCTGCTCACTATTTCACTAGCTGTA